>JADRCC010107095.1:0-10011 GCA_019843855.1 Hylomyscus alleni
TATATATATATATATATATATATATATATATATATATATATATATATGAAGAAAATTGTATGAAATCCATCATGACATGTATCAGTAATTCAGACAGTGAAAACAAAGGAAATTACATTGAATATTTTGTCCACATCTGTCCATATCTTATTCTGAATGTATTTTCACAAAATAAGAATCAGGCTTGTATAGTATACAGAAACAGGGCGAATGTCAGGAATCACGTAGGCAGGTAGCAGTCACAAAGTCAGTAAAATCAAATAGCCAGGTGTAAATGATTTCTTTCGAAGAACAATAGTGCTCTTCCCTGCTGGGCTATCTTGGCAGCCCTAAGCAAACTCTCTTGTGGTCAGAAGCAGGTAAGCACCTGGAGGTCCCATTCTAGCAGCTCCTGGGAATGGTTTGGCTTGTAACACAAACATTAGTTCAGGAAGCTTTTCGACTACTCTCTAGTTTGTAAAGCAATTCTGCCTTGTGTGATACTGCTCTTAGAGTTCTATGTTTACAGATAGCAATAGTGTTTGACTACTATCTCTAACTCTGGAGATACCCTGTCTGATAAGGCAGCTTCTTTGTGGGAATCAGTAGGCAATAATGCCTGACCTTTATTGCTAATTCTAGGGACTCCTTGTCTGCTAAGGCAGCTTCCCATGTAAAAATTCCAAGCTAACTACAGCTAGGAAATCAATTAGGATCACTGAAACACTGTGGAAGCCAGGAAACAATGTTAAATCTCAGTTTTAGCTATAACAAAATATTTCTCAGGGCACTTTTATGCCTGAATAAGGAAAGCACGCAGATCTCTCCACAGAGTTTAGCAGAGACCAATCTGGAACACATCTGAGTTAGGAGATGTCAACTACTGACTGAATACCCAGGAGGCACAAACTCCCTTTGAAGTCATAATGCCTCTTGTCCATGATAAGGTTTTTAACCCTGATACTGCAGACCTTACTAGGGTAGACAAGTGGGCACAGCACTTAACAGCATCTGAAAAACTTTATATTTCTGATAAATTCTCCATTTTCTTTCACTGTAATGTTAAATCATTTTCATGATTGCTCAGTGTTATCCATCTCCAGTCCCAGAACTGGGACTTCATTTGGCACAGACTGGTGCTGGCCCTGTTCATGTTGTAACAGTTTTTGAGTTCAAATGTGTATCAGTCATGCTGTGTCTAAAATGCTTCATTTACTTAGTGTTCTCCATCTCCTCTGGAACGTACAATTCCCCTGTCTCTGCTTCCACAAGTTTTTCTGAGCTTCAGGTGATGAATTTAATAGAAAACTCACATTTAATACTGAATGTTCTAAGGTTTTTCACTCTCTGCACATTGGTTCTCTATTTTGTATCTGCTTCAGGAAGAAGCTTCTCTGATGATAACTAAGTAAGGAATGATCTATGTGTATAGCAGAATGTCATTATGAATAATTACAAGTGGTGTTAGTTGTGGGTTCCATATCGCAGAGTAAGCATTAAGTCCAATCAGATACTAGTTGGTTACTCCCACAAAAATTTTGTCACTATTGAACAAGCATTTTTAAGGCAAATCATAACTACACATCAAAAGGTTTGTAGTAGATTTGGTTTGTTACCTTTTTCTTTGGTAGCACAGGCTAATAATCTTTTCCTGTGTCAATGAGTTCAAGGATATTCCCTGATTTCTTCTCTACCATGTTCACTCTATCTGTAAAAATGTTAGTGAAGATCCTGCCTTTCCTCTACTATTTATTTATGACTTCTTTATTTTAAAAATCAGGTATTCATAGGTATATACACTGATGTCTGGGTATCAATTTACATTCCATTGGTCAATGTTTCAGTTTCTTTAATTATGTCAATACAAGATAGTTTTTATTACTAGAGCTCTGTAGTACATTTTGAAATTGAGGATGGCAATGCCTTTAACAATTGTTATGTTCTTTAGGAGAGCTTTATTTAACCTGGGTTTTTAGTATTTCCATAAAAAAAATAGAAATTGTCCTTTCAAGTTCAGTTAAGAATTTATGGGAATTGTATTGAAGCTATAGGTTTCTTTTCTTGTAGGATGACCATTTTTACTATATTAATCCTTCTGATCCATGAGCAATTGGAGACATTTCTATTTTCTAACATATTCTTATGTATCTTTCTTCAATATCTTAAAGGTTCTATTTTGTTTTAGTTACAGGAGTAATTTACTAGTTTGGGTAGGGTTAATCCAAATTATTTTTAGGCTCTTTGAAAGGTATTGGTTCCCATATTCTTTTCTCAGTACAGTATTAATTAGTATATAGGAAAGGTACAAATTTTTTGTGTACTTATATTGTATTTATCATCTTAGTTGAAAATGTTTTCAAACTGTATGATTTTTCTTGTGGAAATTTTAGAGTCATTTATAAGTACTATTATATCATCTACAAATAAAAATACTTTGACTTCTTTCCTTTTTATTAGTATTACCTTTCTCCTCTTTAGTAGTTTTATTGCTTTTGTGAAGACTGCAAGTACTATATTGAATAGGTAAGAAAAAAGTGGACAGCCAGTCGTCTTCCTGTTTTAGTAAAGCTTCTCTCTATTTAAGAGAATCTTGGCTGTGGTCTTCTATAAACCACCTCTAGTTTTGGAGATAAGTCTCTTGTATCCTGAGTCTCTTCAGGACTTTTTTCATTATATGGAACCAGATTGTCAAAGGTCTTTAATCAAAGTCCTTTAACTCAAAAGTGTTTACACACAGAGAAATGCAAGTCTAGACTTGAGGATTTGAATAATTCACCTAAAATTTTCAAGTCAAAAGCTAGCTATAAGTTTCTTGGTTCCTAGACCAGCCCATCAATCTCTGATGTTCTGGGCTGTCAACACCAAGGTAGCTGTTCCTCCACTACACGCAATGGTCACTATTTTAAGGTAAAAATAAATCCTCAGGTTTTTGTGATAATAATATTATGTTCAATATTGTTTCATAACATATTCACAAGAACTGGGCATTTTAATTTGGTCACCTATTCTTCAAATTATTTTTTTTTGGTGTCTCAATTTCTTTTATACTGAGAATAAACAGATTAACATAGATTTTTTTCTCTTAAACTGCAAAGAAAAGTATTCATGTTCCAGAGATACTTTAGACAGCTGTCATAGTTAGGGTTTCCATTGCTATGAAGAGAACACCTTGACCAAGACAATTCTTATAAAGGACAATATTTAATTGGAGCTTGTTTACAGGCTCAGAAGGTTAGTCCATTATTGTCATATCAGGAAACAAGACATGGTCCAGATAAGTATGGCACTGGAAGAGCTGAGAGTTCTACCTCTTGTTCTGAAGGCATCTACAAGAAGACTAGATTCAAGGAACATCCACAGTGACACACTTCCTCCAACAAAGCCATACATCCTAATAGTGCTACTCCCTGGGCCAAGCATGTTCAAACCACCACATTTCACTGCCTGGTCCCCATAGGCTTGTTCAAACACATGAGTTTATGTTTAGTGCAATTTCAACGGTCCCACAGTCTATAACAGTCTCAGCACTGGTAAGTACAAAGTTCAGTCTCTTCTGAGATTCATATCTCTTAACTGTAAACCCTTATAAAACCAAAATAAAAAGTAGATAAATTACCTCCAACATCACAGGATAAATGTAGGGCAGTGGTCTATTCAGGCAACTTAGGATCAATCAAGTGATAGGCCTTGAACCCTGGAGCCCTAGTTGGCAGGTTCTGCCTGCAGGGGTGGAAGGAATTTGATTATAACTCCTGAGTTTTTGACTCCTTTTTCAGTCACAACCCCTCACAACTGCCCCCACAGGAGATGTGTTCTCTATCAGGCAGACAATGTCCCAAGATCCCAGCATTCTAGCTGGTCCTGACCCACAGTCATCTGACCACAGCTAGGCATGCCTTGCCCCAAAGACAGATAGCCACATCCCATACTATATAAGGGGGTTCGCCCCCTTCCCCCTCTCTTGCTCTTTGTTTCTTCTCCGGCTCTTTGTCTCTTCTCTTGCTCTTTGTCTCCCTCTTACTTCTTTTCTTCCTCTCTTGCTCTCTTGCCCTCTTTTTCCTCTCTCTTGCTCTTTGTTTCCTCTCTTGCCTTCTTCCACTCTTTCCTTCTCTTTGTTCTCTTCTCTTGCCTTCTTGCTCTCTTGTTTCCTTTCTTTCTTTTCTAATTCTTTCTCTCCTTATCTTCTCCTCTTCTTCCTCTCCTTTCCTTCTCTCTACTTGACCTGCTTATTTTCTCTTTCCTATAATAAAATATCTCATTTGTACATTGCCTCCTTTTTGACTAATGCAGCCTGCCACAGGCCTCAGCAGCAGGAGAGAGAGCCCCAGGCCACAACAGTGAGACATACAGCCATACAGATAAACATTGCCATTCCAAAATGACATAGTGAGGAAATTGTGGATATAAGCAGGACTACAATCCAGTTGGCAAACTCCATTTCTTCATCTCCATGTCAGATGCCCAACTCCTTTCAGCTTTGTTGAATGAAACACAATTATTTCACTTGGTTTTTTTTCCACATCCTGTTAAGAACATTCCTCAGCAGGTATCCCACAGCTGTGGCATCTCCAACATCTTGGTGCCTCCAAGGCAACTTCAGCTTTATACCCTCTTGTTCCAGTGTCTGATATCCACACATAATCTTCTGGGCTTCTCAAAATGGCTTGGGTTACTTCTCCAACTTTACCTTTTGTAGCACTCTAGGCTCTGGATGACTTCACTCCACTGCTGTTGATGTTCTTGGTTGTTATCCAATGGTACTGGCATGTCTAGTACCCTGAGGTCTTCTGTTGAAACCAGGCATCACCATTAGCCTCACCTAGGCTTCCTCTATGTTGTCAATCCTCAACTTCTTTGGCTAACCCCTTTCGTTCTGGGCTCTCAGCTGCAGCTGAGGCTGTACCTTCACAAATGGCCTTTCTTCACCTCTTAATGGGCCAAGCTTCATCTGCTCATCTTGACCTCTTCATACCTTCAAACTAGTATCATGTGGGTGACTCTTACACATTACCAAGTTCAGCCACTATCATGTCCTTGGTTTCTCTGGAATACAGCTTCTTTGTGTTCTTACAACACACTTCACAGATTTTACCTCAGTGATACCAGTCAGTTTAAATTACCTTCCCATTGTGGAGGAATCAGTTTTACACAAAATATTTATCTAGTATTGAAATTTCTCTGAGCCTTAAAATAGCTTCATTAACACTAAGCCAAGGAATATTATACATCTCCACCTCCTTTCTAATAGGTTATCTTTTGATATTCGCTTCAGCTAAATATTCAAACAAACTTTTGACATCCTTTTTAACTGTGCATGCTTCCATATTAAACCTGTAATCTCTACTCAGAGGACCCATATCAATAAACTCAGCCTGATATATTTTATGATCTTTCCACTACTATCTGATATTCTTAAAATCCATTCTCCCACATATTTCTCAAAATTTTGCTAGAATGAATTAACAAACTCATTAAGATCCTTAGTAGTGTAGCACATTTCCTCATAGACTACATTTTCTACCTCCCCTCTGGGGGCCTGCTTTGTCTTGAGTCTGGTTATAGGTCTAGAAAGCAGTTATTGGTGAGCCTTGAGGAACATCAATATTGTCTTGCCTGTAATTTTCTTCAGAGAAAGTCACTGCTGGTTTATCAGGCAATGAATAATTAATTTCCTTTTATGAAAAAGGCATTATATCAAGGGGTATGACTGAAAGTATTATTTTCTGAGGTGAGGCAAACCCTTGAGAATTTAAAGATTCAGCATTCTCAACTTCAATATGGTCCTCCTATACATCCCCATCCCAAGTTATAGGATCCACTATTTGCCAATTGTACCCTAACTTTAACTGCTGACATCATCTGAGGCTGAGATTTGAATTTTCACTGTAATTCTGTGAACCTTAAAATGAAGGCTGCAGTTTGATTTCACAACTTAAGCTCTATGGCTACAGGAGAGAAGATTCTCTTTAAGGACATACTTAGAAACCATTAGGTTGTGTATTAAAGTCTGGAGTCATTCGATTTTATCAGATAGCTCATTCTCTTCCTTTATCAGTCTTTCCAGTGATACAACTAGCAACAAGCTAGCAAAATCATTTCCATGTATTTTCCCCCAAACTGTAGTAAAAACTGTAAAGCAGGTTACCTTATTCATTACCAATCACAATTGATGGATCAAGGTAATCAAAAGTATTTGCTTCCTTAAATTGGTAGTATAGTTTCCACCAGGGATCTTACATTTTCTTTGCGTTCCCAGGAGAAAGAGTGTCTGGAGAGGTTTCAGTAATTGAAGAAACTTATGAATTAAAACAGGATGGCAAATTATTAAACCACCCTACATACATAAAAGATTCATTTCTTCTGTTCCTCTAGAATTATTCCTGGTACCATCTTATATATTAGCCAGGGTTCTCTAGAGGCATAGAACTGATGTAATATCGCCTTATGTTAAGGAAATTTATTCTAATGACATATAGTCTGTAGAACATCTAACCCAAGAATAGGATGTGATTGAAATATTCAAAAATCTAGTAGTTACTCAATCCCATGAGGCTAGTTGTTTCACCTGGTCTTCTGTATAAGCAGAAATCATTAAGAAATAGTTTCCAACAGATGGGCTGGCAAATAAGTGTCCTCATGTAGGCCTCTAGTAGAAGCTGTGGTCCAGATTAAAGGTGTATACCACTAAACCTGGATTTGGATCTTTCTCAGTCCCAAGATGACTTTGAACTAAGAGATCTGATTCTCTCAGTCTTATGGGATTAAATGTGTATACTACCTTGCCTGGGTCTAATATTTTCATGGATATTGTGCCCCAAGACCTTCATGCCAAGATCTGGGTCCGAAGCCTGTATCTTCTAGCTTTAAGATCTGGGTCACAGGTGTGCCCTTCATTTCTAGATTGTAGTTCATCCCAGATGTAGTCAAGTTGACAACCAGGTGTAGTCATCACAAGAGTATAAACCAAGACAACCTCTTAGAAATAACTTATGGGAGGCTCTTCTGCTTATACCACAGATAAGCACACTCTGAAAAAAAAAAAAGAATCAAAATAAGTTTTGACCTTTCTCTTCCAAATCTTGAATGCTTGTCATCACCTAAATGCTCAGAATCCTATAGGCTGCTGGTTTTTTTTCCTTCCTTATGTTGCCTTCTCACTAACATAATTTGTAACCTAACCATTGAGTTTTCACATTTTTCTGATGTCTTCTGCTCTTGCTTTTCTGGATTCAAGAGAGTTCATAAAATCTAGGTTGTGGAGGATTTTGTACATATCAATATATTATTATAGCAAATGATCAGAGCTAAATACGGACATATATCATTAGAATTTTGAAGATTCAATGAAAAAGTCAAGTGGGACACAATGTCAAAACAAAACAAAACAAAACAAAGAACAAAATGTCTCAAAATAATTTTTTTTAAAAAAATCTATGATTACCTTACAGTTTGTAACATCAAAACTCCATCTGTATTATCATTTGTTACCTATATTGAATCTAAAAAGTGGCTTTGTTAATTTATTCTTATATCATTGCCTACGTTCTGAGAATTACAAATGATCAAATGTTTCAGACACACAAACGCAATGAAGTGACTCAGAGATTAAGAGTGCTTGCTACTCTTAGAAAGGGCCCCATTTTGGTTTCCAGAACCCACATAATGGGTTATAATCATCTACAGATTCACTGTTAGGTGATTTTACAGCTTCTTTGGTCTTATGGATATTGCATATATACAATGTGACATACACATGGTGCCTATATGTATACAAATAATTAAAAAATATTTGAAGGTTGTATAATTCTAATAACAAAGCCAAAGAACTATTTTACAATGTTATCTTTGGATATCAATGTCCATTTTAAAGGACTGGTACATATATATTAGAAATAGGAGTATTTCAAATAATAGATTTTTTGCGGTATTTATACAGTACAATCAAAACAATTTTTTATAACAAATACTTTATTGTATTTATTAACTAAAATATTGGTGCTTGCTATATCAATCTTTAGTCCAGGGTACATAAAATTTTCTTGAGAATATAATGTGCTTGTGCTCCTAATAGCATGAATTACAGTAAACACAAAACTATAGAAATATAGACAATATGAAAAAATATTTTATAGGATTAAATTTCAGAACAAAATATAGAATAATAACTGAGATTTTATGTTAACAAGATATGTTGATATTGTTGGAGTTCTAGTTCATCTGTTTGCCAAATTTTAATTTTCATAAAATTGCTTAGTTGAAAATTCTAAAACAGTATCAATAACTACTTGAAGATGTCATATGTGTTAAATGTTTCTGATATATCTGTCCATTTTGTATCTGATTGTTTATGTCTGTATTCAAATTAAACTTTTAATTGTACCATAAAGTTTCCTAAAGAAACAAAACAACTACATGATCATCTGACATTGAGTAATACAAGAACCTTCTTGGAGAATTGTCTTCCTCCTTTATTGTCCCTGAGGCAATAATGACTAGAGCCACAAACTATTAGCTATGAATTTCATGATTCAACCATCATGTCTTATCATTGTATGCCTTCCTTTGCTTGACATAGAAATAAAATGAAACTCTCAATTTCACTCTTTGCCTGAGGATTCTGACCTTATTCCCTTATGGGCTGAAATATTTAGAAGGTGATACTGTGAACTGTGTATTAATTCATGCTTTGGGGTTGGGAGTATTGTATAAAGGTTGACATAACCATATTGGAAAATCTGTTTCGTATAAGTTCCACTTCTGAAATTGGAAAAGTAGCCATGAATGAAAGTAAAAATAATCCACTCTGTTAAGAAATAAAGAAGGCCTGCATTATAGAACAGTGGTAGAGTATTTATTTAGTATGCAAAAATAACAGAATAACTGAATTCTGTACTTAGTACCATAGAATAAAAAAAGAAAAGAAAGCAAAAAATAAATAGGGAAATTGAGTGTAGACACCCCAACGATATCTCAAACTAAAAGTTGATATCTACTGTGAAATGTGGTAAATCAGCATGATATAAATCTGAGCACTAGCTAAGCAAATATTTCAGGAACATAACATAAAAAAATGGAGGACTGAGTATCTATATCAATTGATAGACCACATGGAATATACAAAAAGCTGCTTTTGAATGTAAACACCTGGAATGTGGGCTATCTAATAAATGTTATTTGAAACAGGGCACACACTAAGCAGACCTTGGGCAAAAATTCTGCAGCCAGTCTTACAACTAGAGGAAGCTCCACTCTCAGGTGCTCTAACATTCCCAGGATCATAGGATCAGACATGAGGAGGACACAATGTATGTCCCAACACTCAGAGTAACTTGGACCAGCAGGACCCAGACTCACAGGAACTCCAAAAGGCCAGTGGCACAGGGTTCCTTCCAGTATGTCTGGGCCAGTGCCCTGAGCAGATCTTGGGCACAAACTCAGCAGTGAGTCCTATAACACCCGGAGGAAGACATACTTTCAGGTGTACTAACAGGCCCAGGATAACAGGATCTCAGAATCATAAGATCACAGAGAAAGCTTGACTCAGAGCAGTTCTGACACAACCAGGGTCACAGGAATGACATGTCCCTGTCAGATTTAACCAGGGCAGGTAGAACTAGAGATAACTAGATGGCAGGAGGCAAGCATAAGAAAATAAGCAATACAAAACAAGGTTACTTGGCATTATTAGAACCCAGTTCTCCTACCATAGCAAGTCCTGAATATACCATCACACAAGAAAAGCAAGATTCGGATCCAAAATCACTCCTCATGATGATGATAGAGGACATTAAGAAGGACTTAAATAACTCCCTTAAAGAAATACTGGAGAACACAGGTAAACAGCTAGAAGCCCTTAAAAAAGAAACACAAAAATCCCTTAAAGAATTATAGGAAAACACAATCTAACAGGTGAAGGAAATGAACAAAATCATCCATGATCTAAAAATGGAAATAAAAACAATAAAGAAATCACAAAGAAAGACAGCCTTGGAGTTAGAAAACCTAGGAAAGAGATCAGGAGTCATAGATATA
>JADRCC010107107.1:0-10335 GCA_019843855.1 Hylomyscus alleni
AGAGGCTCACAGCCATCCATTGAACTGAGTATAGGATCCCCAATGAAGGAGTTAGAGAGGGAACCAATGGAGTTAAAGGATTTGCAGCCTCTTAGGACAAACAACAATATGGACTGACCAATGCCCTCAGAACTCCCAGGGATTCAACCACCAACCAAGGACTATACATGTTGGGACTGATTGTTCTGGCAGCATGTGTATAGTAGAGGATTGCAAAGTCAGTCATCAATGGGAGGAGAGGCCCTTGGCCCTGTGAAGGTTCTGTGCCCCAATGTAGGGGAATGACAGGGCTGATAAGTGGGAGAAGGTGGGGTGGCAGGCATGGGGAGGGGGGAGGGAACAGGGGTTTGTTCTTGTTTTTGTTTGTTCATTAAAAAGAAAATATAAAAAAAAAAGGAGGACAGAGGGCTTCAGGAAGGTTTACTGCAAAAGGAGCCAAACTATGACCCGTAATCTCATGTGTTTCATGTAGTGAGTTAACATCTATGCCTCTGTCAATTCGATTTTAGATAATGCAGACAAATGATTAACAGGGTGTTCTTAACATTATGATAGATAAATGACTATAAAGAATCATAATACCATATATGGATAAGGATAAATATTTACATTACAATATCTCAGAGAATAAACACTTACATACTTATATCAAGATAAATACTGAGTATTATTAACCAGAAATCATGATATATCTATACTAGAGAAAATGGAAATTGGATTTGTGTGTGTGTGATGGGGTAGTTGTAGATAAACTATATCTATGATAATTAAATTCTTATCTATTTTACAAAATTGTCAACTGTACAAAAATGAGCAACTAAAGGCTTCCAGTAAAATTACATATTTAATTTACATACTGCTCACTGTTCCCTTTCTTGGTCACCCCCTCCCATAATCCTTCACTCCTTCTCACCTCCTCTTCTCCTCTGAGTGGGTGGGGGATCTTCTGGTTATCACACCACCCTGGCACATCTTTTCTGTGAGGCAAGACACATCCTCTTCCACTGAGGCCAGAGGAGGCAGCCTAGCTAGAAGAATATATCCTAGGCCTAGGCAACAACTCTTGGGATAGCCCCTGTACCAGTTGTTCAGGGCCCTTAAATTGCACATGAATCCCACACATTAATAGTGGTAGTCTTCAGCAACCCATTCTCACCAACTGAGAATGGTCACCCAGTCAAAAACTAAACAGAAAAACAATGAAACTAACAGACATTAGGAATCATATGGACATAACAGATATCTATGGAATATTTCACCCAGACACAAAAGAATATACTTTCTTCTCAATAGCTCATGAATCCTTCTCCAAAATTGACCATATAGTCAGTCACAAAGCAAGTCTCAACAGATACAAGAGAAGTATAATAACACCTTCTATTTTATCAGAACACTATGGATTAAAGTTGGACTTCAACAACAACAGAAACATGGAAAAGTCTACACACTCATGGCAATTGAACAACAATTTACACAATTATCTCAGGGTCAGGGGAGAAATAAAGAAACCAATTAAAGACTTCCTAGGATTCAAATGAAAATGAAGGCATAACATACCCAAATTTATGGTACAAAATGAAAGCAGTGCTAGGAGGAAATTTCACAGCACAAAGTACCTCCATAAAGAAATGAAAAAGTTCTCATACCCAAGGTTTAAAATTATAGCTGAAAGCTCTAGAAAAAGAGAGGTAATCATATGAAAGAGAAGTAGAAGGCAGGAAATAATCAAAATTAGAGCTGAAATCAATCAGTCAGAAACAAAGAAAACCATACAAAGAATCAATGAAACCAAGAGCTAGTTCTTTGAGAAAGTCAACAAGACAGACAAACCCTTAGCCAAACTAACAGAAAGACAGAGAAACAGAAACCAAATAAACAAAATCAGAAATGAAAAGGGAGATGTAGTAACAGACCCTGAGGAAATTCAAAGAATCTTTAGGTCTTACTTCAAAAGGCTCTACCCCACAAAAATGGAAAATAGTAATGAAATGGACAGTTTACTAGATAGATAACATTCCTAAAGTAAATTAAGGTCAGGTAAACTATTTCAACAGTCCTGTAATCCCTAAAGAAATGGAAGCAGTCATTAAAAGCCTCCCCCCAACAACAACAACAAAAAGCCCAGGGTCAGATGGCTTTTGTGCAGAATTCTACCAGACTTTCTTTTTTTATTTTCTTTTATTGAATATTTTCTTTATTTGCATTTCAAATGTTATCTCCATACCCAGTTTCCCCTCCGGAAACCCCCTATCCCATCCCCTTCCTCCTGGTTCTATGAGGGTGCTCCCCAACCCACTCACCCACTCCTGCCTCCCCGCCCTCACATTCCCCTGCACTGGGGTATCAAGTCTTCACAAGACCAAGGGCCTCTCCTCCCATTGATACCCGACAAGGCCATCCTCTACTACATATCCAGCTCGAGCCATGTGTACTCTTTGGTTGGTGGTTTAGTCCCTGAGAGCTCTGGGGGATCTGGTTGGTTGATATTGTTGTTCTCCTATGGGGTTGCAAATCCCTTCAGCTCCTTTAGTCCTTTCTCTAACTCCTACATTGGGGGCCCTTGCTCAGTTCAATGGTTGGTTTTGAGCATCTCCCTCTGTATTTGTGAGGCTCTAGCAGAGCCTCTCAGGAGGCAACTATATCAGGCTCCTCTCAGCAAGCACTTCTTGGCATCCACAATAGTGTCTGGGTTTTCCACCAGACTTTCAAAGAAGAGCTAATACCAGTACTCCTCAAATCAGATGACTAATAGACACAGAAGGAACACTGCCAAATTCATTCTATGAGTCCACAGTAACTGTGATACCTAAATACACAAAGTCTCAACAAAGAAAGAGAACTTCACATCAATTTCTCTCGTGAACAATGATTCAAAAATACTCAATAAAATACTCACAAACCAAATTCAGTAACACATCAAAGATATCTTCAATCAATATCAAGTAAGCTTCTTCCTAAAGGTACAGGGATGTTTCAATATTTGAAAATCCATCAATGTAGTCCACCATATAAACAAACTGAAAGAAAAAAATCACATGATTATATCACTAGAAGCTGAAGAAGCCTTTGATAATATTGTTCATGTTATAGGTATTTGAGAAATCAGGGATACAGGGCACATACCCAAAGATAATCAAATCAATATACACCAAGCAAATAGCCAACAACAAACTAAATGGAGAGAAACTTTCCATGAAAATAAGAACGAGATGAAGTTGGTCACTCTTTCCAGATGTATTCAACATAGTATTTGAAGTTCTATCCAGATGAATAAGATAACTAAAGAAGATCAATGAGACCTAAATTGATGAGAATGTTACCTATTTGTAGGTGATAACATAGTATAAATAAGCAATCCCAAAGACTCTACCAGAAAACTCATAGATCTGATAAATACCTTCAGAAATGTGGGTGGATACAAGATTAACTGGAAAAAAAAAACATTAGCTCTCATTTATACAAATGATAAACAAGCCAAGAAAGAAATTGACAGTAGCCATGAATAATATATCTTGATGTAACTCTAACAAAGCAAGTGAAAGATCTGCATGATAAGAACTTCAAGTCCCTGAAGTAAGAAATTGAACAAGATATCAGAATATGGAAAGATCTTTGCTCGTGGACAGGTAGGATTAACATAGCAAAAATTGTCTTCTTACCAAAAACACAGATTCATTGCAATCCCCATCAAAATTCCAACACCATTTTTATAGACCTTGAAAGAACAATTTTTTACTACATATGGAAAAAAACAAAAAACCCAGGATAGCCAAAACAATCCTGAACAATCAAAGAACTTCAGGAGGATTCACCATCCCTGACTTCAAGCAGTACTACAGAGCAATAGTAGTAAAAAATGCATTGTGTTGAATCATTGGATTAGAATTGAAGAGGCAGAAATAAACCCACACACCTATGGACACTTGATTTTTGATAAAGAGCCAAAACCATACAATGGAAAAAAGAAAGCATCTTCAACAAATGGTGCTGGTTTAACTGGATTTCTACATGTAGAAGAACAAAACCATCCATTTATCACTCTATGCAATACTCAAGTCCACATGGAAGAAGTACCTCAACATAAAATCAGATACATTAAATCTTTTAGAAGAGAAAGTGTGAGGTACTTTTGAACTCATTGGTACAGGAGAAAATTTCCTGAACAGAACACCAATAGCTCAGGTTCTAAGATCAATAATTGATAAATGGGACCTCATGAAAATGCAAAGGCAAACAAACACTGTCAATAGGATAGAAGAGCGGACCTTGGATTGGGAAAGAATTTTCATCAACCCTACAGCTGATAGAGGGCTAATATCCAAAATTTATAAAGAACCCAATAATTAAAACACTAACATCCTCAGTGACCCAATTAAAATTGGGGCACAGAGCTAAACAGAGAATTCTCAACAGAGAAATCTCAAACGATCAAGATGCAATTAGACAAATGTTAAAAGTCCTTGGTTATCAGGGAAATGCAAATCAAAACAACTTTGAGGTTCCATATTTTTGAAGCATTGTAAATATTTATTGCTACATTATATCTTACATTAGTTGATTTGTAGTAGTTTTTAACCTCAAAATTATCTCAAATCAATTGTGACTGTTGTCATACTACATTCCTTGTTAGGTTTTAGTTCAGACTACAGCAGTAATCTTCTTTGGACATTCTATACATCTAGCATGGCACATTCCATTTGATTTTCAATGGTGCTACCAGATAATTACATGGATTTCCTTTATATATGAGAATCAAAGTACATGAGATGATTATATACTTTATACCCTATGTTTATGTGTGTGTATACATATACATCACATACATATACATATCAGAATTGCTAAGATCAAAAACTCAAGAGATAGCACATGATGGTGAGGATTTGGAGCAAGAGGTACACATCTCCACTACTGGTGGGAGTGCAAACTTGTATAACTACTTTGGAAAGTAATTTGGCAGTTTCTCAGAAAACTAGCAATATTTCTACCTCAAGACTCAGCTATACCACTCCTGGGCAAATACCCAAAAAATGCTCCAACATCCTATAAAATATATCCTATCTTCTGTGAATAGTTTTACCTTGACTTCTTCCTTTCCAGTATTTATCTTCTTGATCTCCCTTAGTTATCTTATTGATCTGGCTAGAACTTTTTAAGTACTATATTGAATAGATGAGGAGAGAGTGGGCAGCCTTGTCTTATCCCTGATTTTACTAGAATTGCTTTAAGTTTCTCTTCATGTATTTTGATGTTGGCCATTTGCTTGCTGTATATTGTTTTGATTGTGTTTATGTGTGTGCCCTGTCTTCCTGATTTCTTTAATACCTTAAACATGAAGGCCTGTTAGATATTATCAATGGCTTTTTTCAACATATAACACTGAAATAATGCAATTCTTTCTTTCAGCTTGTTTATATGGGTGTCCCAGATTTTCTGGATGTTTTGTGTCAGGAATATTTTAGGTTTAACATTTTCTTTGACCGATGTATCATTTTTTCTATTGTATTTTTTGTGCCTGAAATTCTTTCTTCCATGCCTTGTATTGCTGGTGATGCTTGCATCTTTTGTTCTTGTTCTTTTCTCTGTGTTTTCCATCTTTAGAATAAACTCAGTGTTTTTTATTTGTTTGTTTGTTTGTTTGTTTTTATTGTTTCTATTTCCACTTTCGTGTCTTGCACAATTTTATTAATTGCCTTCACCTGCTTAATTGTATTTTCCTGTATTTCTTTAAGGGATTTCTTCATTTCCTTTTTAAAGGACTTATCATCCCTATAAGATGGTACTTATTGTCATTTTCTTGTGCTTCAGTTCTTTTAGGGTATCAAGGCCTTGATGTAGTAGTGTAACTGTGCTCTGAACATGTCATATTGTCCTGGCCTTGTGTTCTTTCAAGTGCCTTTAGCCATCTGGATGGCTTTTATCCTTAGATGCTCCTGTTTTAATATTGGGAGGGTGTGTGTGTGTGTGTGTGTGTGTGTGTGTGTGTGTGTGTGTGTTGAATCTGGATGGTCCTGATGTGACAGGCCTCTAATGAGTATCTTTGTGATGTACAGTTCCAGATCTACAGGTCTGTACGGCTCAGAGTCTGCAGGTCTGATGAAGGTGGGAAGAGAGGTGGCTGTGGGATAGCAGGCTGCTCAGGGGCAATAGGCTTGCCCCAGAATACTCAGCCTTCAAGGAAGATGGGTGAGGGAGGAAAGCTTACCTGTATGGGTTAGGATTCACAGGTCTGCTTAAGGAGGGCAGTGAGGTGTCAGGAGAATGGGGGTCTCCCTGGAAACAGCAGACTGCTCAGGGCAACTTGGCTTGCTGCAGAGGACTCAGCCAGTAGAGAAGATAGGGGAAGGGAAGCTTATGTGTATCTTGTAGGATCCACAGGTGTGATAAATGTAGGAGGAAAGGTTGGTAGAGAATGGAGGCTCCCTATTATAGCAGACTGTTCAGGACTAGTAAATTCTTTAGAAATATAGAACTAAATACTAGAAGATATAGGCAAAGGAAATTAACAAGTATATCATGAAGAAGCAGAAAATTGAATATGGGGGGTGGTAAAACAGGACACTGATTGTTTAGGTTATAGGCTCTCTGAAATCTAACTTTCTAAACCAAGTTAATGTTTTACTTCAATTAAAAGAATCATAATATATTCACAAAACCATGTTAGAGCATGCCAAAAACAGAACTCAAATTCTGGGTAAGAAGTTGTTCATAAGTAGGCACTGTAATATTTTGGGGGAAGTATATTCTCTTCTGCGATAATTTTTCTCATGATCAAGATCATTTGTTTTTTCAAACTTCACTTGCTTACTCATCCTCTACCTTCAGTTAGCATATCTATTTATCTATCTATCTATCTATCTATCTATCTATCTATCTATCTATCTGTCTGTCTGTCTGTCTGTCTGTCTGTCTGTCTATCTATCTAAATAGATGTATATATACTTATATGAGTATAATACATATATACATATATATGTATACACAGAGGACACATACATATAGACACACACACATATGTAATAGTTTAAAAGTACAGTGTAAAGTACACGATGAAGGGCAGCAAGTGTTTATTGACATTTTCTAGCACCTTCTTGTGTACAAAAGTGATGGAGAAGTTTTAGCAGGGGAAGAATTGAATCCTGGTTTTAATCATGAGTTTGAGTTACTTATCAGATGGTAAAGTGCAGATTTTCAGTGACAATTTTATAATTATACATTTAGAGTTAAAAAGAAATGTCAATAAACGCTTCCTGCCCTTTACCCTGTACTCTACAGTGTGCTTTTTACACTATACTCTACTACCTTAAGGGCCAGTCAGTTCTTGTGGGATATATGTAGGGAAAATTGGCTAGCTTTGAAAAAAGGGATGGCACCCTCTGACAGTAGAAATATGAGTGACTGTATTTTGATTAACTTATTGTATTCTTTCACTTAAAAAGAAAAAAAATGAGTGTGAGATACTATTTTGGGAATATATTAAGGGCTTAGTTTACAGAGCATATTCAACAAAATATTCAGTGTTGCAATTTATCTGAAACTTTAGTAGGATGGTGGCGACATGGCCAGAATTACAACTTGGAAAGATTGCTCTGATGTGTGTTGGGCTTGTGGAGAGCTGCAGGGTTAAGTCAATAGCAAGTCAACCTCCTTTGAGGATAAACTCAAAGTAGAAGAGAGATGTGAAGGGCAAAACTGGTTGTGAAGTAGAGAACGTAAAATATCAGTAAAGTTCAAATTCAATTTGAAATCTGTAAAGATCTTGTCATTGTTAGTGCTGAAAACAGTTAATTTAAGATTTGCCATATGTTGGTGCCTTATTGATATGCTACTAAGAAAAAGTTGCCTTTATTATTCTAAATGATTGCTATATTAAATGTTGTGTTATATTTGAAATTCAGCTTCCCATTTGAATTTAGTTTTGCATTCTATTGAAAGAGAGTGATAGGTAATTTCTCCACCACCAGGAAAATAGATTGTATTAAGGGCAGATTTACTAGGAAGCAGCTCTCAGGGGCTTCACTGACTCCAGGGATTGAAGCCAGAGGAGGCACCATGTGGAGTGATGGAGAGGAGAAAGAAAGGGCAAGAGAGCAGAGAGAGAGAGAGAGAAGAGGAGAGCAAGAGAGGTGAAAAATATCTGGATTACATGGAGAGGAGCTTCTTGGGGAAGGGCAGCCCAATCCTTGGGCTGGAAAGTTCAAGATTTGGGGCAGGGTATGACATGTAGGGAGTGAGAGATGCTGGAAGAACCTGGAGGACACATCTTTGATAGGTAAAATATGAACCTTAGTCTCTTGTTCCGGGTCTGAAACCTAACAGAGGCTTTGACATTCCAAGTTCTGTATTTTTCAACTATTATATCTTATAGCTTCAAAATGGATAATTCTTCAGAGATCATTAGCATTCTGTTTTATATAAGTTTCCCAATTCAATTACTTTCATAAATAACTCTTTATTTCATATACAATTCATTTTCCTACATGCTAAAGTGATGAGCCTTTATTTATATATTTTGTAACTGAATACTCACATATACAGTCTATATCATTCTATAAGGTCACATATTAAGCTGTCTTTAAACAGTAAATCCTATTTTATCATATACTGCTTTCATATACAGTATCCCGTTTCTTATGGGATAAAGATTTTCAATTCTCTTCTTATATTTATTCACATTTGACCATGATTATAAATTATACTTTTTAATATTTTGCAAACAATTGTAAAAATTTCAAGAAATATAGTAATGCTATAGTTCTAACCACTAGTTCAAGCACATTGCTTTTTTACTTTCAAACTACTTTCATATATTCTTATTATCTTTTTTTAAATACAAATACAAATTCTAAACTTTCACTTTGTCATTTCTTTTTGGCAGCCATTTTAGACATAATAGGTGATTTAGAAATGTGTAAATATTTTTACTTTATTGTCTCATGAAAGATTGTAAATTTACTAATTGATAGTTTTCTAAGAAATATTATTATTATTATTATTATTATTATTATTAAAAGAAAATGTCTTTGGACACATTTAATTTAAAAGAGTTTGATTGTGAGCATTGAGCAAATCATGACCCAGACTGCATTGGAAAGCAGAAGAGGTTCGTATATTTATATTCTACAACCAGGCAAGAAATATTTATATATACAAAAAGGAAATACAAACTTACTTGATTGTGTGTTCATATTAATTGGAAGTCTTAAATTGGCTAAACATTGTCTTTTATGATTGGTTATTACTCAAGTATATGCAATAGAAATATACTACTGAATTGGGCTCTTGATTAAGTTTGTTAGGTAGGAGCTCAACTGCATAGTGACTTATGGAACAGAAGCTGCCTCAGTTCAACATAAATTTCATTATTATGATTGAGTCTTAGGATTCATTACATTAAAGTAAACATGTATCAATGGTTCCCAGAGTATATATGAACTTGTGGAGTTAAGAAGAGGCTGCCAGATCCTTTGAAGCTGGAGTTACAGATGGTTGTGAGCCCCATGAGATGCTGAGAACCAAAGATAAGCCATTTTTCAAGTGCCACAGTATTACAGCTTTTAATCTTTTAGTGCTGGTAGATAAAATGCTTTTCAACATCTGCATTATCTCTGACCACCTTTAAACTTGGTATAGTATTTTACAAACTTATTAAGAGTAATCCTTTAAAAATAATTTGATTATTTTTAAATAATTGAGATTATAGTATAATATCATTTCCTCCTATCTCCCTTTAACACTTTCAAACTTATTATTTAAAAAAATACTGCTACATATATATTTGAGTCTTTATATGTAAGTTACAAGTAAATAAAATTTTGTTTCTTGCTAATCTCATTTTCTTTTAATATGCTCTTACCTTGAAAACAAGTTTCAAACCAGTATAAATGTTTTAATATAGTATTCTTGTTCATTTTAAAAATTTAAAAGCCTATACTTATGGTTAATAGTGAGATTTGGTTTTGTTTTATTTTCTGGAATTGGAGTTTTTAATTTATTGGTTCTAATAATAACCTCTCTATTGACTTTAGGTACCTTATACAATGGCTAAAATATTTTCTAAATAAGTCACTCTATATACTAACAGTCAAGTCAATCTGTGTGTTCTTATTTTATGTCTATGCCATTATTCATGTCTAGCACTCTAAATATAATTTCTAAGATACTAATTATAATTTCCTGCACTATTCTCAAGTTTTAAAATTTCTAAGGAAGAGATGATGCCCAGTATTGAGATAAAATTTGTGTGGATTCACCTTTTAATTAATGCGTGTTATGCATTGTTTGTATTTAGCATCTAAATTAGTTAAATATACATTTGAATTACATATATATTCA
>JADRCC010107118.1:0-23864 GCA_019843855.1 Hylomyscus alleni
ACTTCTAATTATGGTTACATGCAGTTAATTTCCTTCCTTTTTTCCTAAGCTTGGTGTGAAAGGCAGTTTTCTCCCATTGAGTGCAGGGCGCACTGGTTATTTAGGAGTGGAGGGGATACTGAGGGATCTGATCTTCCTGTTGCCCTAGCAACACATTTATTTATCAGGGGTTGAAATGACATGAGTTAATATAGCGCATACCTGCTGATCGGCAAACTCCCCTATTTCAGCTGCAGTTGACAATTAAGTCCTGGACAGCTACAGCCAGGGGTTAATGCTCCTCATTAGGAGAACTGGGTCATTACTAGGAAATCAAGGCACTTAAGGCAGCATGGGTAAAATACAAAATTCAGCATCTAGAAGAGTGAGGCTCTTTTATGTTAATTAACCTTATTTTCCTAGGTTTAAAAAAATCTTACATGAGCATGTCAGTGGATCAATTAATTGAAAAAGCTAGGATATGTTACTCTGAGTTGCCTTCATTTCCTTTGCAAGGATTTCATTATTTTGTGGAAAATTCTTATGTCTATATGATGAGTAAAAGGGGTATTAAAATTAAGAAGGGAATCAGCATGGAAATCAGTTTTACCACAAGGGAGGGAGCAAATAAAAGCCTTGGCAAGGAAAATAAATAAGCTTCGCTACTGCCTCACCTAAGGAGCAGCCTGCAAGCCTGCAGGACCTAGAGTGCTTCCAGGGCTCTTTCTCTTCTTTACTAAGCGCTTACAGAGTCATTCGACCTTCAGAAACAGAAACTTTGGGACAGTGATTTTGGTGACTTGAAACATTCTTCTTGCAGAAGGCTGAGTAGCAGTTAAATGGTAACATTTTGGTTCATAATTGACTTTTTAAAAATACCAGCAAAATTAGATATACTGGTTGAAAGTTTTTTATCAAACTGTCTGGGTGGTTATTTTTTACTTGTTATATTCATTAAAGAGTGTTTCAAGACCCTTCTTAAAACTTTATTTTCTTATTTCTTTAAAGAGCCTTTATGTTGAAAGTAGGATATTTAGAGTAGAAAAAGATTTAATATACCAAGTTCTGTTCCCTCCTCATTATTCGACTGCCTTCGTTGAAGCCTCTGCTTACCAGTCCCTTCACTTCTGGGACTTAATGGACACACACAAAAGCAAATGGGGCCTCTCTTGCCTTTGTCTCCAGAATACTTAGCATCTTCAACTCTAAACCAAAATTGCATGCTATAAACTCTTTTTAAGATAAAAAACCATTGGGCCTTACAGACTTGATGTAGAATTCTTACTCATGCTCCCTTACCTGAGATTAAGTGACTACGGTGTTTCTTAGGAGTATTTTTCACTGACAGAAGTCATTTTCCTCTTATAGTGAAGTCTTCAGATATTTCCTTAAGAAACAATCCTCATCACATGCTTCTGGGTGCTACATACACTGTCATACATCCTTAGATTGGCATGTAGTATCAGTATTACATACATTGTTGCTTGTCCTCAGGTTGGCATGCCATGGTAACTCTACACCTGCCTCAGTAGCTTTTGAAACAGTGTACTCTGAGATTGGCTGTGTTGTTCAGCTGGGCCCAGTCTGGTTTCAGCAAGAACATCCCCAGGGAGTGGAGCCTTAGAGTAAGCGCACAAGACAAAGACTGATGCTCCCTAAACTGCTTTCTCTTTTTCTTGGGAAGACTATTTATTGGAGCACGTTTTCTAGCCTCCCTTTGGGTAACTGCCTCATTTAATCTTAGCATTTACTCAGGATGATGGAGCCACTTCCAAGCTTAGACAATAGAAAACATCCCAAGCCTTCTCCTATGCTCCTCTTCCTTTCCATCTAGACATAGATCTCACTTGATGATGATAGTGCCTCCCTAGTTCTGGAACATTAGATAAGCTGTACAGCAAGACCACTTGTCAAATGTCTACCAGCCTGCTATTACAAACAAGAATTTTATGCATGTACATCCCATGTAATCTGTGAACCTGCCTCAGGTGGTCTCACTAGCAACAATAGTGAACAGAAGAAGCCAGG
Organism: Hylomyscus alleni; assembly: GCA_019843855.1. Taxonomy (NCBI): domain Eukaryota; kingdom Metazoa; phylum Chordata; class Mammalia; order Rodentia; family Muridae; genus Hylomyscus; species Hylomyscus alleni. Next base: position 2,008 of record JADRCC010107118.1, read on the forward strand.
ATACACTCCAAAGATTTTGGCTATAGTTGGCAAATGAAGATGCTATTTAGTGAGCTAGGAAACCTATTAAGTTAGAAATATGTTCTCAGCCTGCAATTGGATATTTCTAACAGGAAGTTGATACCCAAGTGTCATTCAGATGAGATACAAGGACCAAAGATGGTAATCTTAGAATTATCTGCAAGGTATGTACAACTTCTTTGAAGAATTTTTAATATGCTAGATTTTAAATTTAAATTTTAGCTTCCTGATTATAAACACTGAATTTATCCTAAGTCTAAAGCTAGCAGTTGTGCCCTCCAACAGTTTTGACAGAGTCTTAGCCCTAGTTGTAATTGTCATTAACATCATGTCTGAAGACAGACTACCCACTCTCTAGTGCCAGTTTCTTCTTTAGAGGAAGGGGATAATGTAGCCTGTGTTACAGTATTAAAAGTGTATGAAAATGAGCTAGCACACAAAGTTCCTGGACAAGGAAAAAAAAAACCTAATAAACCAGCATTGGCTATTAGTGAATTAAGCCAAGCACTTCATTAGCTGACATAGGACTGTTGTTCTTGCCTACTGTCTCCTATTGGTTAAAATCCATTTTTCTTAACTCTTTTAGAAAAAGAAAAAGAATGATACAGCTAAATAAAGTCATCTTTTTTTTTGTCTCCATTTTCAGCCTACCAAAACAAGTACATACTGTGCAGAAAAAAATGGAATTAAACTACAGAACAAACACTTCTAAGTGGCTCCTTTTAAATGAAGTCTATAAAAGGCTACCAAATGTCTTTTCTCATTGTATGACTGTTAGCGTATTACTAAACCTAGATAGAAGGGTAGGGTTTTTTTTTTTTTTTTTTGAACCTTTTACATCAAGCACTCACACTGTAAATATCACAAATTATTTCCATTTTTAACAAGATGTATGCCATGAGCTGTTGAGTAATAATGATGATTTCTAGATAGCAAGAAAATAAATCACATAATTTAAAGATGGTCTGGTGGCCTGAAGACATTAACTAAAGACGCACACAGTCAATATTTCAAGGAGCTGTCATTTAAGCCAAGTTAGGATAATCATTTAAAAATGTGTTGGCCAGAATGTAAGAAAAGGATGGAAATGTGTGTGTGCTGCCTAGTTTTATGTCAACTTGACACAAGCTAGAGTCATCTGAGACCCTCAGATTTTCTCAATTAGTGATTAATAGGGAAGAACCAAGCCCATTATGGGTGATGCCATACCCTGGCTAGTGGGCCTAGGTTCTATAAGAAAGCAGCACCTCTCCATAACCTTTGCAACAGCTCCTGTCTGCAGGTTCCTGCCCTATTTGAGTTCTTGCCCCAACTTCTTTCAGTGATGAACTGCATTGTGGAAGCATAAGCTGAATAAACCCTTTTCTTCCCAAGTTACTTTGGTCATGGTGTCTCATCATAGCAATAGATCACTGACTAAGACAGAACATATATTCTATACTATGGTAAGAATGTAAACTAGTACAACCATTATGGAAATCAGGATAAAATTTCCTCACAAAATTAAAAATAGATTATGTGATCCAACAATCCCATTATTGAGTGTGGATCAAAAGAAAATCAAATCAGTCTATTTATGATAGCTAAGATATGGAATCAACCAGATTGATGGATAAAGAAAATGGGGTATTCATACACCATGGATACTATTTAGCAAATAAAAATAGAATAGATCATGACATTTGGTATAGTTTTATGTCAACTTGAAACAAGCTAGAGTCATCAGAGACCCTCAGTTGAGGAAATGCCTCCACGAGATCCAGATCCAGCCGTAAATCTGAAGGACAGTATATTAAGGGAAGTAAGCCAGAAACAGAGAAATATAGCTCAGCATTCATTCACATGTAGATTCTAAAGCACTGGTGCATTCTAACCGTGCAAACATGTTAAAATGTACCTGGGACCTGTGAGAGCAGTTCCAGAGGATTAATAGTGGAAAAGAACCACCCCAAATACGTCAGAACCATCATATAATCTAAGGGTCTGGACCAAATGAAAAGGAGACCCGCCTTCTCTCTTGCTGTTCCTTGCTGCCCTGAGGTAAGCAACCTGCTCTATCAGCCTGGAGATCTACATTGCCTCAAGCTAAAAGAGAGACAAGACACACTTTCCCTCCCGTATGGTGTTCATGTGTGATATATGTCATAGCACCTTGCGTCTGATTGACGTATCTTTGAAGCACAGAATGGACTGGTAGATAGCACAGGGGTTTACAGTCCAGACAGTCTGCCACGCAGCAAGATTACAAGTTAGGATACATGCTTTCTAAGTTCAGTGTGGATGTTACATTACATACTCTTAGCACAGTAGCTATGAGGTATTGCATCTGCTTATTGAACTTAAGCATTTCAGAATGTGTGTGCATTTTACAAGGCAAGGAAAGCATGCAGTTTTGGCTGTCAGCTGAAAACTGATTAACAATACACAGAATTCAGGTGGAAAAGAGAAACTAACAATGTATAATTTTAACAGTTTAGACATATAACCTGGTAAATACATTTCCAGCCATACTTGTTATTTTCACTTGCACATTGCCTTTTCAAAAAATTGATAATAATAAATGCTGATAATAATAAATAAGTACTGAGGCGCCCTAACAGGCTCAGCCTAGTGGGAGGTCCTTGGGTTGGTCCTCATTGCAGTGAAAGGGAATTAAAAGACTCAGGCCTAGAAGCTTTTCTTCCTGCCTCGTGTATAAATGGTTCCAGTACACATGTCTTACCACTACTACCCAGTCAGTGGCCCAAACATGAGAGCCTAGAACTGTAAGCTAAATTACTACTTTCTTCCCTTAAAGTTTATTACCTCTGGTATTTTGTCGTAGTAACAAGATGCTAGTATTATAATAGGATATAAATTACCTAATTCGTGTATACAACCCAATGACTTTTTACAAATTTATAGTTCCCAGGTCATAATATGGATTGTATTTTAGAATATTTCATCAACTCAGAATATATCATTTTGCTACATACTTTACCTGTTCCTAGAAAGTCATGCTTGCATATTACTTTTTAGATTAACCTTTTCTGAAAATTATATATGAATTGTTTCATTTGGGCACTCTTGTTAGAGCTTGCAATCCAAATTTCTGTTTTGGATTTACACACACCTTGGATTGTTAAATAATTACAGACCTATATAAAATTCTTTCTTTTCTTGCTTTCCTATCTTTTACTTTACTCCTTCCCTTTTCCCTGATCATCCGGTAGGTGGTGGTGGTGTTTTTGATTTTTCAAGACAGGGTTTCTCTGTGTAGCCTTAGCTGTCCTGGAGCTCTCTATGCTGTCCTGGAACTCACAGAGATCCACCTGCCTCTGCCCCCAAGTGCTTAGATTAACCACGTACACCACCACTGCCTGGCTTCCCTGGACCTTCTTAAGAGTTGTTTCCACTGAGTCACTGTTAGTAACAAACTCATTTCTAAGTATTTTTTTCTCTTTTGTTAAGGGAATTTTGCCAATTATAATGTTCTATGATAAGCCTACATCTTCTCAGATATTTACAAGTTAATTCATCTGGATCTCCCTCTGTAGCCACTTTGAAGATTCTCTTTATTATTCACCTTTACTCTGATACATCTAGGAGCCTTCCTTTTTCCTTGACTCCCTTCCTCCCCCACACTGTCCATCCCTCCTTTCCTTCCTGTCTTACATGAAATTCATCAGACATTTTAAGTCATAGGGAGTTTGTCTATATGGAAACCATTTATGGTTTGGAAGTTTAATTTAATGTTGTGAAAGTTATTTACATTGCATCTTCAGTAACCACCACTCCCTCGTTCTGCCTTCTCTCCTAAAAGACCTTGGACCTTGATCTTTTTCCTTACCTCATGATCCTTAACTTTTCTCATCTACATCCTTGTGTTCTGCCATCTGGTCTTGTTCTCTCTAATTTGCTATTAATTACTCTACTCCCTTTGACTAATTTCAGTTATTATTTTTATTTGTCCAACTTGCTTTACTTCTGCTTTAAAACTATTCAGTCATTTTAAATATTTCTTTTTTCATCATATATTTATTTTATTTTTCTTCAAACACTGGTCACGTATGCTTTTATGTTTCATATTTGATAATCGCAGTATCTGAAACATGTGGGTCTGCTGTCATTTTCCTGCTTGGCATTGGTATGATTTTGGTATTTTTCCTTTGTACTTTTTTATTATAAAGCTTTATTCTTATTATTTTTAATCACATCTGATTTTGCATGTGTGTATGTGTATATGTGCATATATAGGTGCCCATGGAGACCAGAGCTAGGATCTCTTGGATCTGAAGCACAGACAGTTTTGAGCTCCCTGATGTAAATGAGGACTGAACTCAGGTCGTCTGGAAGAGCAAGTACTCTTAACTGTTGACCTGTCTCTCCAGCCCTACTTGTGCTTTTGATATTTTATGACATGGGATCTGTGACATTTTATGGGATTTTATGACATTCTGATCAGTGCCTGTGTTATATATGGATTTCTCAAAGGAAACATGCATTTGCCTTTGTCAAAACGTAAGACAGCATCTTTCTCTAAGCTGCTCTACACTGAGTTCTCCCCTCAGGTTGTTAGTTTGGCCATTCAGTGGGCTGATACAAGCTAGGAACTTAAAGAGAACTAATGCCTGGAGTTGTGGCTTCCATCCTTATCGCAGTGCTTCCATGCATTCTGTTACTTCCATCCTGCTGTTCACACACACATAGTAACAACAAGCAGGTCTTAACAGAGTTAAAGACTGTGGGGAATGGGAGGGAGAGCCAGTCCTTGTGACATAAGCCTATAATCCTAGCTAATCAATGAGCTAAGAAGAATGGATGGAACAAGAAAAAGATCATATTGAATGAGGTAACCCAGACCCAGAAAGACAAACGTCACACATTCTCTTTCATCAGAGAATCATAACTCCAGTCCTACAGTGACTACATATCCTGCAGTCACTGTAAAAAACAGGAAAGTAAACAAGGTCCATTGCTGGGGTAGGGGTCAGGACACAATACAGAGGGCAATAGCAAAATAGAAGTGATCTGATCAGGGAACTGGGGGAAAAATGTGCTCTAATTAGGGAGGAAGAGACAGATATATAAATATAATATTCAACAACCATTACTAACTACCTTTTAAAAAGAACTATGATATGCATAAGTCTGTGTATAAGTATACAAATATAGTTTAAATTAAATTTTCTCATCTGAGTTGTCCATGCTGCCTCCAAGAGTCAAAGACCACCCAACAAAAACACTAACAGTAAAAACCTACAAGTGATTACTATTGCCTCTGGTTACCCTCCAACATGGCACATAGATTCCTATTGAATGCGTCATACATTTCAGACACCTGGCCCAGGACCCTAAGTTGAATCTTACCTGAAAGCCTCTGCCCTAAGAACTAGCATTCATGATACCAGAAGGTGCTATTCAAGCTTTCAAAGAAGGGAAACAACCAACAGTCTTAGCCAGCTACCGTGCCTGACAAAGCACACAGTGGCAGGCAGCATGGCACTAACCTAAGGGATCGGTAATGACATGCCTGCCTAGGCAAGAACTAACAGCATAACACCCACTTAACCAAAGAAAATTATGCCTGCTACAAGAAACCTAGCCAACTACCAAGTACTAGTAAAGTCATGGATCTTGGTGGAAAACCTACAACTACTACTTTACTAAATCAGCATAATCCCTAACTGCATTCTGAACTCTTTTTTTTTAATCTGTATATAAGTGTAATCCTCAGGATGAGCACAAGGATGTTGGCAAAGCAGTGACCTTTCTGGGATGAGTACTTCACTACCTCCTCATCAGCGTTCATCAGTTTTCATTGACTCTATCCAGGAGCATCTCTATTTATATACTCTACATCCCCAGCCAAGCGTCGTTTGATGTGTCTATATTTTGTAGCTTAGGTGGTAAGAACAGTGTTAAGTGAAACTGGATTTTGTATTATTCTTCAAAACTAATTTTAGAACTCAGTCTCAGAAATAATGATTTAACATTCTTTTCTTTGCATGTCTACCAAATAATCTTACCTAAGGGCAGAAACTATAGAATGTCCTTACATTCTATATGTTCCTGGCAGGCAGATTGGATTTGAAAAGTAAGGAGTACCAGTTGTGATGGAACTTAAACATAATGATTAATACTTCCCTTTTTCATTATTTATTCTTTATTTTCTCTGTGCCTATAATGCTTTTTGTATGCATTTTTAATTAAATTTTTTCATAGAATATATTTTGAATTGGGGGGAGAAATGACCATGATTAATTAATACTTCTAATACCCTTCTGCATGCATGTCAGTGTGACTCCCTTTTTGCCACCTGCTCCAGAGAACCCCAAGATTACCTCAATACAAAGTAAGTGAAACCCCAAAAGAAGAAACAACTACTTATCCCAGGAAGTTAGTCAGTACTTCATAGAGGATGTGAACAGCACTCAGAAGGCATTCCCATAGATATATATGATCCCACCTCCTGAGTCAGTGCACGTTACGAGAAAAGCAGAGAACTGATCGGAATGTGACCCTGCGTTCAAGAAGCTCAGAAGAACTACCAAACTGCAAAGGTTTTGTTTTCCTTTATAATACTGAACTCAAGTTTACAAAATCTCCCTATCTACAGTGACAAGCCAACTGGTATTGTCTTTGTACTGGTCTAATTAAGTTGGTCATTTGTTGTGACTTCCTGAGTATAGCTATCCTATCACATAGAGAAGTCAGTACCTAGTAGCAGGTACCCTGGGTCTTCTGGCCCTTACAGCCTTTCTACCCATTCTACTGCAACGTTCCCTACACGTTGCAAAGTATAGGAGTTGTATTGTATACGTATGGATTAGGCCTGGGTCAGTTGTTGTTTGCATTTTGACTAGTTGTGGATATATGTAATGGTCTCCATCTGCTGCAGAAAGTAGCTTCTTTGATGACGAGTGAAAGCTACATTTATCTGTAAATACCAGGATAAGTATTTTAAATGCAGTTAGAGAACATACTAGCTTGAGAAAGTGGCAGGTTTCCTCTAGAGTCCCTAACCTCATAAGCTAGTATTGGACTAAATTTTAGTACTGAGCATGAATTCCTCCTGTAAAGCAGTCCTTATGTCCAATTACATGGCTGTTGGTTGCTCTGAGGATATAAGTACCACTGTTACACCTTTAGGAATATCTTTCCATTCTGGTTGTTAATAAGGTTTGTAGGCTTCACACCTAGGTAGGACTATTGATTACTTTTCTCCCTTGGCTGCTTGCATAGCACCTTCAGATACTAAAAAAAGTAGTGCTTAAGCAGGAGGCTTCTAGATCAACTTTCCAAGTCCAAAGTCTTCACCAATAGGAGGCAACCAAGGGCAACAGCAACAGTCTATATTGTTCTGAGAGTCTCTAGGACTCCCATGACCAACATCGAAGGAAGGCTTCCCACCCCTGGTGCTAGGCATTTAATTATTCTGTGGCACTGAGGAGGAGCTATATCACCCCAAATGGGATGACTTCATTCTATATACATATACATAGTCATATACATACATACATACATACATACTTGCACACACACATGCAGCATTTTAAAGGAAGGATAAAATGTTTCTGCATTGCTTAACATCCTTAGTGTTATTCATACTTCCCCAGTTAAAATGCCCAGGTATCTTTCCCCACTTGTCCTTTTACTTATTCTGCTGTTCCTATCTCTAGGACCTCTTTTCCTCCCATGATCCCTTTCTACATTCCTAGCTTTTGTGGAGACTGCACATTATATACTTACATCTAGAGACTGAGGGCTGGAATTCATAAATGAGACATGCTTCTCTGTCTTTCTGGGTCTGGGTTACCTCACTCAGTATAATATCTTCTAGTTCACTCCATTTACCTACTAATGACACTATGTCATTTTTCTTTACAGCTAAGTAGAATTCCACATTTTCATTATCTATTCATCATTGGCTCTTACAGAGCCACAAGCAATTAATGACTGCTGAAAGAAAAGTCAGTCTTCTGCAGGGATGAGTCCCTGGTAGGTTATCTACTCACAAGTGGTCAGCTACATATCCATACAAGCAACACTAAATGGACTCAGCAAGTTGTATTTATATATGCATATATATATGCATATATATATGCTAATAATAAAGAAATGTCAAGAATTTGAAAGAAAATGATGGGACCACAGGAGTGGGTAGGGGAAAAACATACAGAAATAATGAAAATACAATAGTCATGAAATTCTCAAAAATGTTTTATTTAAATTAAGAAGTAAAATCACACACATGGACACAAAAAGACACGGAGCCTAGAGTTGCACCCGAACTGCAGTGAACTTCTTTTGGGGGCTTGGAACCCCAAACCCTACCCTGGTCTAAAGAGCGCTAGCCTCAAGCCACTGTCAGCAGCCTGCTGAACGGGAAGCTGTGTGAAATGGCTGACCTGGTATGAATGTGATGCTCACTGGGAACACTCCCCTTGAGCAGTTGTGAAGTGAGTAATGGTTTGTAGGCTCTCCCTGTCACAGTTTCACACATTTATCACACCCCCAGGCATGTGCTTTGATGTCATACCCAGATGCCCAAAGTGTCCATTTGCAAGGTCACACGGCTTTTACCTTCCTACACAATCTTCACATTCAGAATTTTCCTCTCTTGGTCTGCCCCTCTTAACCATCTGAACATACTTTCTCTTTGATGTGTCTCTTCCAATGCATTAATCCTAAAAAGAATAGAAGATGCGTCTTTAGACTAAACCTCACAATGATGTTAATTCTTCCTAATATCTTAATATTATCTCCCCAGAGATTTTTATAGTCAGAAGAAACTCTTTTTCTTAGCTTCTTTACAAAATGAATCTTTAAAATGGAATTTTCACTTACTGTCTACTGCCATCAAGTCTTGTTTAGGACATAGCTACTGTGATCACCTTACTACTATGAGAACACAAGAGAAGCCTTAAGGAATTTCAGGCATTGTGTGTGATTCAGGTGTGATGTGATAGACGACAGACTCCTTCTGATCTGTAAAGTGCAGCACAATGCAGGGCAGCCTCTGCGCTGACTAAGAGTCTGCAGTCCTTGGAGGTAGACTCTTCTGCCCCAGGGATCTTGCTTGTATCCTAGCATCTTGCTCAAAGCCTGACTGAGAGAGGGTGCCTAGATATCCTTCACCAAATCAATTCCTTAATTTAGACAAGAACACACTTGTCCCAAAGCTAAAAGTAAGGTACAAGATTCTGTTGTTCTCAACTTTGGACTCTCAATGGGATAGCAGAAGCAATGCCAGTTAAACGGACTCTAGAACTAAACTGATGTGTTTTGTCTTCAATCATTTGGAAAATCAGATATATCTGCCTGACATCCTTCTGAAGAGCAGTTAATCCTCAACAAGAGCACTCAGCTAGAGGCGCTTATTACTTATGAGTTTATAAGTAATAGGAACCCAGTAATTTCATTTAAATGGTTAAAATTGTACTCTAGCTTTGTATGTCCAAAGTGTGATATTTACTAACAAATACCTCAGTTTTAATTTTTAAAACTGTCAGTAAATATACAGAGTATGAAAATGTGAAATAAAACTGGAATGAACAATGAAGAAATTTATACCAATAAAAGGCAGTTCTTCAATTCTACCTCACAAATTCACATCCCGTACAGACATGCATCGTACTTTTCCTAATTAAAATAGCATCATAACTTGATGTCCATTTAACGTCAAATCTTTATGTCAGATTTATCTTATAGAAAGTATGCTACAAATTTTGCTTTCAAAAAAAGAAAAAGAAAGAAAGAAAGGGAGGGAAGGAAGGTAGGAAGAAAGGAAGGAAGGTAGGAAGTAAGGAAGGAAGGAAGGAAGGAAGGAAGGAAGGAAGGAAGGAAGGAAGGAAGGAAGGAAGGAAGGAACATACATACATACATACATACATACATACATACATATTTCCAGGGTCTAGCAAGATGGCTCTGCAGATAAAAATGCTTGCCAGCAAGCATGGTTGACTTAATTTCTGTCTCTGGCATCAACATGGTGAAAGGAGAGAAATGACTCCCACAGGTTACTATCTGACCTTCACATGCCATATACCCCTCACAGCCAAAGTGGGCACAGGAAGAGGAACACAACTGTGTTGGCTCTTACTAAGGGAGCCCAGGCCTTACCCTGGGAGAGGCATGGGCCAGCTCTCATTCTCACCTGTCCTTACTTGATCTCATCTTCAAGCAGCCTCTCCAGCTGTTGTGTAGTTTCCCAGGTTTATGTCTTCAGATGGTGCTTGTACATTGTTTTCAGTTCTGCTTACTGTCTTGGATAGCTCTGAAGAAGTGAAGCAAAGACACGACAGTCTGCTCCCTCCGCTTCACTTGCAGATATTATAGAGATTGATAAGGTATCACAGAGACATGGGAAAGCTTGAGAGTGTCTGAATAGTATCCGGAAAGGAATCAGACAGTTCAGTGAAATTTGGCGTTTGGATTAGTTGCTGAGTACTGATGTGAGGGTGACCTGGCTAATAGTGGCATTCAAGCCTGCACTTGTGGTACCATTTGACAAGATTAGCATACTGTCTTGAGAAGAGCATTTTGGTGTGAACTCATGCCTCATACACAAGCACAAATCTTACTTTAAGTCATATTTGCATTTTCATATTGAAAATAACATTTTGAGTTATTTTCATAATAGTTATGACTCTTATCTGAGCCTAAGACAGAACAGCCTGGTACTTTAGATGGATGTTTTTGGTTCTTTCTCCATGTTTTATTATGTTTCCATGTATTATTATAAGTAGCATTACATATACTTTGTATTAATGATCAATTAAAAATATAACAAGTTTTCTCCAATATGATGATTAGTAAATTTAATTACAAGATCTTTAACTTTCCAGTTTCTAACTAACAGCTGACAAGGTGATGAAGATGATGGTGCTGATACAAACAGTAGACATTCCTTATTAAGTGTGTTTACTGTTTAACAGGCATTGTGAAGTCTCCCTTCACACACCATCTCCCTGAATGCCCTCAGGAAGCTTTAGACTAAGTGTTTTAGACATATTGCTGCAGAGAAAGAAATTAAGTTTCAGCTTGTCCTGGAATGCTGCTACTCAATATCAGAACTAAGACTTTAACTGGCTTTCTTCTGGGCTACAAACTTTAGATCTGATGAAAATGTGCACTTAAGATAATTGGGGGCTGGGAAGATGACTCAGTGGATAAGAATACTTGTTTTGCAAGCAGGAAGACCTCAGTACACATATAAAAAGTTAGGTATACCTGCACATGACTATAACCCCAGCATTTTGGTGCAAAGCCAGGTACCTGCTGGGCACTCACACACCGGTCTGCCTAGCTGGAATGATGAACTTGCACTTCAGTAAAGGACCTTGTCTCAAGGACATGAGGCAGAGAGTAATAGAGGAGGGCACTGGAAGTTCTCCTCTGCCTTCAGCAAGCGTGTCCATGGGTGTGCACACCTACACTGTACTGCATATGAAGTACACTTGCACACAAATTAAATTAAAAATAAGTGATAATCATCCATGAATTTCTGATTGATTAGCTCTTAATAGTTTTCTGTTTTCTTTGGAGGGGGCATTTATGTGTATCTCTAAAGCAATTTTTTTAGTGATCTGTCATGAAGTTCACCATCTTTGCTTTTTACCTACTCAACACTACAACTATAGCACTGTGGTGGCCACTGTGAGTAGGTACATTTAAGTAATGAGCACTTTTGTTTATCAGGTTTCTTATTGTGAAAGAAACTTGTCTTGGGTGATAGAATTCATTTATAGCATGTAATGCCATTTTAGTATTCAAAATCTCCTTATTCTTTCACTATAAACGAGAGTCTTCTTTTGGAATATAATTAATTTAGTAATAAGCAACAGAAGACTGAGGCTGGCCCTGGCATCTCTTACAGCATTATAAGAGGGATGCCTGGAACAATGTAGGTTTATTTTGTTTGAGAGAATGGGAGAGGAAACTGAGCAGCATGTAAACCCTGGCTCTGAGCTGTGAGCACAGCATTGCAGCAGCTGGAGTAACCATGAACTGGTCTAAGGCAGCACACATGCCAGAATCACGCCATGATACTCTGCCTTGCATAGTAGTCACTGCTAAGGGACGGAGGCCATCACTTTGTGAGATCTCCATCAACCAAGAAATAAAACTGTTTCTTTATGCCTGGAAAATGATAACGGAAATGTAGAGCTCTAGCATTTTTTTCTCCATTGGAGGAACTGCTTATTTAGCACCCTGTCCATTTCTGTTTTAACATTTTTAGATTGGGTTTTCTCCTGAAATTAAGATTCTTCCCCATAGCTGGGCAGTGGTGGCACGTGCCTTTAATCCCAGCACTTGGGAGGCAGAGGAAGGCAGATTTCTGAGTTCAAGATCAGCCTGGTCTACAAAGTTACAAGACAACCAGGGCTATACAGAGAAACCCTGTCTCAAAAAACCAAAAAACAAACAAACAAACAACAACAACAACAAACAAGATTCTTCCCCATATAACTGAAGACCTTGTCTTTTGTAATCATTATAAAATGTTCACAGCTGAATATAAAAATGTGTTAAGAGGTGAAATCAATTTGTCAAGAAGCATGTAATAATTCCAAACCAAGTGTAATTGTCTATTTAAAATAAAACAAAAGCAAAACCATGATCCTTCCTACTTTTTGGTAGACTAGTCTTTCCACACTATTAAAAATAAGTCACAGCTAGCACCATCAGCCAGGGTGCAGCTATCACTTATCTGTTCATTTTAAACTCTATTTGAAGTGCCTAACAATGTATGGTGTTTATATATGTGGGGATTTCAAACCATTACAGGAACACTGCATACAAACAAAGAGCAGGCAGCATAAAAGGACACATTTGTGAAAACATCTGTAGTAAATCCTTGTTAGTGCAGGAGTCAGAGCAAGAGGGAATTTCTCAGGATAAGTACAAGAAACCATAAAGTCAAAGTCAGTGGCAGAAGCAGTGGACAAGGATGATGAAGGCAACAGAAAGTCTCTTCTACGTGTGACAACTTTAGGCAAGAGATCATAGCATGAAATGAGGAAAGACAGAGTGGAGGGAATGGGAGCCATAGAGACACAGGAATACTTGATGAGCTAACTTGATTTCAACTTAATAGAATTTAGCCCATAGCCATTTTAGAAAAGAAAAACAATGTGTGCCATGTTGAAGAGAATGGTGTAATATAGACATTTTTTGGAAGCAGCTTTGAAGAGTAAGCTTCTGAAACTCTGTGTCCTTAAGGTACAGAGATTAACATTTAGTGTAAGTATGGAGATGAGCAAGCAGGCTTTAAATTTCCTGAAAAAAAAAAAGATAGCCTAATTATTAATAAACTGACCAGTAAGAATGGTTGTCAATTTTCTTATGGCCTAGACAATACTGGGTAAGTGATATGCTGATTCCAGAGGCAAGATTGATCATTAGTTCAGTGTAATGGGTTTTAAGGAGTCTGCATATGGGGGGGGGTGCATGTGTGTGTGTTAGTTTAGTTTTAAGGATTCTAACTGTTCTTGGGAAAGTTAAATGTAGATTGTACAGAGAATAAGACATTTACCGTAGTAGAGAAGGGGTAAAAGGGTTCGACTTACAGAGAATCAATCTAGACTTGGAGTCAATTCACTCTACAATCTTTTCAAGATAATGTACAAACTACTGTGCTAGGCAGTGGATGATAACATAATGGTAATGTTCCCACGACCTGTACTCTTAAGGAACTCACAACATAGGAGAATATAACCTTACAAGAAAGTAAGTCCCAGAGGTAGACAAGTATGGTGCAAGAGACCAGAGTGTCCCTGGTGAAAAATTTTGTAACTGCACATTTGTAGAATAGAAGAAAATGTATATTTTGAGAAAAGTGAACCTTGAGTATAATAAATAGGTGTCACTTTCATTATTGCTTGGAACATTTAAAAACTAGAAGCAATTTAATGTCAAATATTAGAATTATCTAATGAAAAGTTAAAATGTTATATAATCATTTTTACATATGATATGCTTTTTGTGTTAGTATAGACAGTAAAATGTAGCATGTAGAATAATGGACATAATCTCATAACATTGGAAGGGTAGATATTAAATACTTTTATATAAGCATGTTTGAGTATGCACAGGAAGGGGTCTGGAGCTAACTCACTAAGCAGCGGCTGGTATTAAAAACTCCTGTACAGAGGGACCAGGAAACGGGAACATGTATCTCTGAAATATTTCTGCTTTGTTACAATGAGTATGCACTTTTCTTTTATTGAAAATTTAATTACAGATGTTCATGCAGATATAAAAATAATAGGATCTTATGCTGTTGGCTCACATATCTTATCCTCTCATCTTACCCTCTAAGACTTTAAATTCACTTGTATTGTTTAGTCTGTTTTCTTCCTGTTGATGCTGGTTAAATTCAGTCATTCCCTAAATCACTAATTCAGGCTCTTATGGAATGGACCTCTCTCACTTTTGAGACCATACAGTAAGCTTTTAGGTTGTTTGTTTGTTCCTGTCATTGTATATTTTCAGCACTATCATCTCTGTTGAGAAGTACTTAGATAGTTACTATGCATACTGACTTTAAGCCAGGAAGCCAGGGTAAAACAGGAAATCATCTTATTTCTATTAAGAGGAGAAAAACCAATTCTCAAAGACAGTCAAAGAATTTCCTAGATTAGATCCTGGAAGGGATGGACACAGCGGTATTAATTCTTTATATTACTAGCAGCCAGTTGTAAACATATTCTCTGCATGCAGTTTACAGCAAAATAATGTTAAAATCCAAAAGGAAATTTAATTGATTGGTGACTACATTTGACAAAACATGACAAGACTTAGTAATAAACTGGGGAGTCGAAAATTTGATTGTGTAGAGCCTTCCAGCTCAAGGAAGTAGCCACACTTGTGGTATTGTGATGGAACAGCATGGGATGTGACTGCTGAAGTAATACCCTCCAGGGGGGAAGGCTGATAGAGTTATTGACACTTGTGACCTACCAGTTTGTTGTAAGATGTTTGTCCTTGAGCTTCCTGACCATATTGTAGAGAAAGAGCTAACTAGCAAGTCAAACAGCTATACAAAAAGTACTTATGTAACATACAGGAAATAAAAGAAATTCTGGGAGTAGTCAAGCTTCTAGCAGTAGGGAACTTGTTAAGGAAATCATTAGAGACCTAATGGGGAAAAATATTGAGGACAGTTCAGTCAGATGGAAAGAGCAGGAAGATGTAACACAGACAAGGGTGCTAGACTTTGGTGACAACAGGGGATTTGGAGGTCTTTTCAGTTGGCAAAGGTATCTGGTAGAAGAACACATAGCAAACGAGAGACCTGGAGACTAGAAAGCACTCTCATCCTGGAAAAGGGTTCAGAGAAACTCAAGTCAATGAAGGAATGCAGCTGCCACTGAGAGAGAAGCTGACCTGTTAAGAGTCACTTAGAAATAGTACTTTGTAGAAAGACAGGACCTCTTTGTTACTGAAAAGACAAATAAGAATATCAATATACAAATAGCATGAAACTCTGATATCTGTGAATTCAAATTTTATTTTTTACTTGAGTTTCCTTCCGATGGCATATTTCAATATGTTAATAGATGTCTCATGTAGCCCAGGACTCTATCTTCCATTTACTAGTCACAAATCAGGGCATATACACTATACAAATAGCTTTGTGGTCCTTCCCCTGACATTCATTGAGATCATGTATTGACTTATAAGTACAGTTTTTCAAACCCTGACAAAAATATCTTTGATTCACTAGATGCTAACTTTGATTCATCTCAGAGGCTGTTGAATAAGCTCACCCTTTGTAGCTCTTTCTGATCTCTGGCTGATTCAACTCAGCTTTTCTGGCTCAAACTCCTCTCCAAGTTGGCTGATTCAATCTGGCTTCTCTCAGCTTCTCATTGAATTGCTCTGCTTGACCTCAAACTAACTGTAACAATTTGTTCTAATCTTCTGGCTTCTTCTTATCCTCTGGCTTCAACTATCTCTACACTCACCCAACTGCACTTCACTGGACTCAATTCCACTCAACAGAACTCAGCTGCATTACCTGAACTCAACTGAAGTGCGTTCTTCCTAAGGTGCTCTTAAGTTGCCTCTCTTTCCTGTCTGCTCTCATGAGAGTTGGACATATCCTATCTCCGATTCATGCTGTCAAATCTGACTCTTATTTATCACTTTGTTTCCCCTCGATTAGTCATTGTTTGGAATTAAAAGTGTATACTAAAGGAGTGTATTCCAGCCAGAGAAATTAAAGGTGTGTGCCATGTCTTTATTCCATCTGGATCACACATACCTAGAAGGTCTTTGCATGTGATCTCTTGTACAATAGCCACACTGCTGGATGAAAATTTCTCTACATATCTCTATTAGTATTACTTAGAGACATATATTAAGAATGTGTATCTATCTCTGTCTCTTTCTGTCTACCCCTCGACACCCTTGTCCTTCTTTTTTCCCAGGCATTAACCTGGACTCTCAGCTCTATAATTATTTTTGCCATTATCCCTTTGCCAGAGCTGAAGCAACACAGAGTGCTATAATCATGTTGCATATACTTCTGCCTGCTATAGGACTTGGCATTACAAGGGGTTTGGCTTGTGAACAACCAAGAGATGTCTACTATAGAGGCTGGCAGCATTTCTCCATGGTCCATACCTCTTTGAAGCAATGAACATGAAACAACTTAGCATCTTGAATAGCTTCAGGGTACAAAGTAGAAAGGCGATAAATTGATTAAAATTCTAAAAATACCTAGTATCAAAGGACAAGGTATTAACAAGTGTTGTCAAGGGTGTTTAGAAAGAGTAGTGCTGAACACTGTCAGTAGGGATGCAAGTTAAATTACAGAAATAATGCATAGGATATCAGCTCTAAGAATATACATACAAGTAGCATTATATATATTGAACAGGTTGTACTTATATTTTTATGAATATATTTATAAGAACTACTAATAGAAAAAGAGGCAATAAATTTCTAAGAGAGCAAAGAAGGGCATATGGGAAGCTTCAGAGGAAGGAAAGGGGAGGGGGAAATGTTATAATTATATTCTAAAACAATAAAAGAAATAATATAAAAGAAAAACAATTTCGGGCATAGTAACATACTTGTAATCCCTGCCCTTGGGAGACTAAACCAAGACAGTCAGGATTTTGAAGCCAGCCTAGAATAAACAGTTCAAGGCCAGCTATGCTATAACAAAACTCTATCTTAAAACAGAAAAACAAAATTAAAAGCAGAACTTGCTGTAATCCATTTGCCATACTACTAGTTGACTTTTAAAGGAAAAAAGAAAACAGTATATCGGAGGCACGTCCTCCCTTCTTTATTACAACACTATTCATAGCTGCCAGTATGTGGAATTGGCCTATGTCTATCTGCTAACACAGTATGAGGAATGTATGAGGAAAATGAAGTACATGTATACAGTAGAATACTCTTCAGCCAGAAAAAGAATGAAATTCTGTCATTTATATCAAACCTAGAGATCATTTTGTTAAATGAAATAAACCAGGGCAAAAGAATGAGTATCTCTTCTGTGTAGTATAAAAAATGTTGATCAAAGAAACTGAGTGGGATAGTAGTCAACAGAATCTGGTTCTCTTCTGACTTTGGAGAGACCTGCTGGCCATCGGTGACAAAGCCACTTCTCTCTGCACTGCCTTTCACTCTCTGAAAGCAAAATGCATTATGACTAGCCTCCAATTACCAATGTGGAAGGGCTTTAAAAAAATAAAAAGGGGGGAGAGTATTAAAGAAACAGCTATTACTGAAAGGTCTACATAGCAAAAGACAGAAGAAATGGGAAATGAAAGAGGACAGAAGGAGGAAAGAGAGAAATTGAGATTGTAGAAGCAGGAAGGAGCAAAAGAAATGAAATGAGGAAATTGGTCATTAGTGAAGTGGCTAAATCATCCTTAAGCAAAAGCTGCACATACTGAAGGAAAGGCACACTGCTTGTTGACATCAAGCAGAGCAAGTAAAAAGTACATGTCTTAGAAAGCGTATCAGATCAGCCAGCAGTGACAACCAGCTTAGGAGGCAAATAGGAGCCTGTGCTTGAATAAGAAGCACATCGCTGAATTTGGAAGTGTGAAATGTTTTGATGTTTCAGTTAGTTGATTAATTAGTTCTTTTGTTGGCTGATTGATTTTTAATGGAGAGATTGTCTTATTTTGTTGAAACAGGATCTCAGTATGTAGCCCAGACCTTCGTCAAACATGAGATTCCCCTGCCTTAGCCTCCCAAGTGTTAAAATTATAGGCTCATGTCCTGTGAGGTTGACTTTGTAATGAAATAGAGATAGTGTAGCAAAGCCTTGGGAAGGTAAAGATGTTTGAAACTGTCTCATTGGAGAATTGATTATGTATTGCTTCTCCATATTGATTGTCTTCTCCAGTGAGTTTGTGCCCCAAAAGTAGCAGAAGCTAAGGAATGCCTGTTGCTTAATGATCTGGGAACTATGGGCTGAAGATAGAAGCTTTCTTCCTCCTCTCAGTTTGTGAAAGAAGAAAGACACAAAGTCAAAGATGAACAAAAGAAAAAGTATGACTAGAGATGGTATGTAAACTCTGGTGTACATTTTCTATATGATCTTCACTGCTGGGATGGCTGTTTTCATGGTTACTTGGTTGAGAAGCTTAAGTCAGATTATGATCACGTGCTTACTAGGAATGTGGAGCATTTATAGAGCAGCTGGCTTCATCACAGATGCTGCTCAGATTGAGTTAAACTAGAGTATGCTACAGTAATGAACACTTCACTACCCCCTTAGTGTTCAAGAGTTTAGACACAAAAAATCTCCTCTTACCTTTATACGCCAGTGCATATGGGACAAGTCCCATGTGACAACCTGAACCTAATTATGTTAACACACAATCTCTGCAAAGTTTACTAAGCTCTCTAGAACTGTTGTCAGATATGTTTATCTGAAGTTGACATGTGTCAGTCAGCTTGCAGTCCATTGACAGGAACTGGTCTTCTCCCACTCCAAGGGAGTAAACAAGGAATCTGTTTGCCCAGAAAGGACCTAGATATCAACAAACACAAATAATGGCCCCCAGTGCTCAGCTCAGCACTTGGTACACAGTGAACAAAGCAGGCGGCGTCTACCCTTCCCACAGAGCTCCGGGTGCAGAGTAGTATGCCCCTGGGAAGAGCCAGTTTCCCCCAAGCCAGGCAGAAGCTAGATCAAAGAGACTGCTCAGTATATACACAGTTATGTGGGAAAATCGGAAATGGTAACAGTATAAGTGACAAGTTTGGAGAACTTAGAAATCTTCAATAAATATTTACTGAATGAGTGCTAAGTGAGGAATAAGAAGAAATTTAGCTCTCAGAAACGAAACGGGAAAGGCAACAGAGAGCGACAGATATAGGAAGAAAAAACACATGGAAACATTTTATGCTTTTCAAATGTTCTGAATAATATTTGGGAATAAAAGCTGTTCTTGCCGTATCTTTTGCTTCCAGGAAGCCTGAAATATTTCCCTGCTGGTCTCTTCTGCCACAGTGAGGGTGTGGAGGAATGAATTCCCTAACAGAATGTTTTGTCCTTACCTAGACAGTAGGGTGGGTATGATTGGGAATCCTGGGCCCTGGCACATTGACTGAAATGCCTTGTTTGTTAAAGTAAGCTTGCTTGACTGACATTCGTCAAACTTAGAGGCCCCAGGGAAAAAATGAAATCAAACATCTAGGTGCCGAAAATGTTCAAGTTAAGTAGAAAGCCATGAACACAGAGTTGTGGTAAAATATTAGCAAACATCTTTAAAACATTTAAAAATAATTTACACAAACAAAGATTATTTAAAAACAAAATAGCAAACAGGCCAAAACAAACCTAACAGTTCAAAAGTACTGACTGTTGAATACTTAATACTGAATTTTTTCCATGTCCAGAATCATATATATGCAACATTATTTTTGATGACTGCTAAGAATTTTCTCATATGTATCAAAATATATTTAATTGTCACCACCTTACATTCCTACAAAGTTGTCATTATAAGTAATGTGGTTGTGAATACATTGTAGCAGAATGTCTGTGTGTATCATTTAAGGCTGACTTTCATAAATTACACTTATTGAAGCAAAAATGGTGTATACATTAAGACTTTTTGTGACCAATAGCAAATTGCCTTCTAAAGACTGTTTCTCATTTCCCACCAGAAACATGCACACACTAATGTAATCTAGAGACTTAGGTTTGTTGCTAAAAGTGTGCTTCATCCTGATAGCTGATGTGCCATCATTAAACCCATCACTGTCCATGCAATACTTGCTGTTGCAACCTCATGTTGGAGAGTTTCATATTTAGATTTCTTTGAAAGTATTTTAGGACTAGTATCATGCTCTGCTAAATGGGTTCATTAATATCATGGGCACTACATGTCCCAGTGGATGTCTAGAGCTGGTCCCTTATATGGCAAAGTAGTTGGCTCTACTGTTCATGATCACTCACGCCTTGTCATAGGGTATGGTCAGTATATGTGAAACTCTTTAAAAGTTCAGTGTTAGGCAATTTCCCATTTCACCAAAAAGAAAATTATTTAAAAACAAATTCAGGTAAACTGATTGTCTTACTCTTTCTATTGCTACCATGACCATGACCAAATACCATAACCAAAAAGCAATTCGAGGAGTGGGTTTAATTGACTTACATTACAATATTGTTGTTTATCATCAAAGGAAGTCAGGATAGGGCAAACAGGGCAAGAACCTAGAGGCAAGAGCTAAACAGAAGCTTGGAGGAGTGCTGCTTATCGGCTCGCTCCCCATGGTTTGCTCCACCTGCTTTCTTAGGGAAAGAAGTTGGCACCACCCACAATGAGCTGGGCCCTCCTCCATTAATCACCAATTAAGAAAATGCCTTTCTTCTTGTTGCTTTTAGGGTTTTTTTTGTTGTTGTTGTTGTTGTTTTCTTTTCTTTTGTTTTTTGGAGAGGAAACTTGGAAAGGAGAAATCATATGGCATGTAAATAAAGAAAATATCTAATAAAAAAAAAAAGAAAATGCCTTTCAGGACAGCTTACATCCTATTCTTATACAGTCTCTCTTCTTTCAGATGATTTTAGCTTGTATCAAATTTACATAAAACTATCCAGCATACTGATTATTTTGAGCTTTGAGCAACATAAACCAATTAGTGAGACTATAGCTATAGTGTAATCTATGAATGTATACATAAAATACAGTATAGCACATATGATAAAGAAGTTTTGCTCAAGAAGTGTTGCACTTTCCTACCCTCATATTTCAGGAAGCGATTTTGTTCCAGTTCACCTTTCCTGTATTCTTGACACCATAGTAATGTCCCCATGCAGACATCTAGCCTACTTCTAGTACCTGTTGTCTGGGGCACTGTCTAAAAGGACTGCAGAACAAGACTGAAGCTGCCCCGTGGCATCGTTAGACATCTTTTCACCAGCTAGAGAACCCTGCTTGCTACTCTTGATCTCTAGTAATCACTTAATCATTTGAGAAGTGTGTGTGTGTGTGTGTGTGTGTGTGTGTGTGTGTGTGTGTGTGTGTGTGTGCTGGTGGAGGGGTTGTTTTGGTTTTTTTGGGGGGGCTTTTTGGAGTTTTTTTTATTTTTTTTATTTTTGTTTTTTTGTTGGTTTTTTTTAGGGGGGGTTGGTTTGGTTGGTTGGTTGGTTGTTGGTTTTTGGTATCTGTTTTCAAAAGCACTCAGTACTTAGAATTTTTATGCCATGATTCCCAAAATAATTCCATCTCTGTGTTTAATTCCTGAGTCTACTTGAGTATAAAATTTACCTATTTATGTGGGATAACTTTAGACAAGTAAACTACTTTATAGTCAGCTGTATATTGTGATTTAAACAAAATAAAAGGGGAATCAAACCAATAATTTTT
>JADRCC010107144.1:0-14217 GCA_019843855.1 Hylomyscus alleni
GGAAGGGCGGGGGGGGGGGGGGGGGGAGGGGGGGGGGGGGGGGGGGGCGGTTGAAATCTTCACGGTCGCCAGGGGGGGAGGGAGGGAGGGAGGGAGAAAGTCAGGAAGAAGGGAGTGAAGGATCAAGGAAAGATGGTTTCAGGATCTTCAGGATCTCCTACCACCTGGAGGTGAGTATCAGGAACCTGGGTAGTATGAAAAGGGTAGATAAGACAGAATGGCTGAACCAAAAGTAATGGAAAAGCTCTTCCTATAAGCAGCACGAGCAGTGTCCTGTGAAGACAGTTTGACCCAGAAAATCCTACAAAATCATTCATTTAAGAGGTTGAAATCTTCACGTTCACCTTAAGAACACACATGAAATTGGCCAGGCCATCAAGGGTATGCTTATTCGAAAAGTTACCATGCTCACAATGCTTGCTGTCTGGCAGGGTAATGGTAGAGTCCACAGGTAGACCCACTACCTGACCACTGGATACAGGGTCAGCGGCCCAGAAGGCGTGCAGAATTTTTGCTACATGTACTTAAAAATGCTGAACGTTTAGATGTAGATGCCCTAGTCACTGAACAGATACAGGTGAATAAAGCTCCCAAGACATTCTGGCCTATTCATAGAACTCATGGCTGGATTAACCAGTGCATGAGCTCCTTCCAAACCCTTTGAAAGCCAGAAGAGGAACCTGCATAGGAGGAAAAGATAACCCAGATGAAAATGAAGAGACAAAAACTTATGACATGGGAAGAAATTCAACATAGAACAAATGCAGGAAAAAAAGTTTTAAAGAGTAGTAGAAAAGAACTGAACTAGTTAGAGGGCTCCTGTGTGCAGCATCAGACCTGCAAAGTCTTGCTCCCACACGGGAATCTACTCCAGAGAGTACTAGACAGTCATGGAGCCCAGAGAGAAAGAATGCTCCAGGCCAGGATATAGACAAGGGAGGAAAACGTTTATCTCTGTTACTGAAGCAACCTGTAGTCAGATACATTAAATAGGAGAAGGCAGAGAAGGCTGCAAATTCTCAGGAAGCCAAAGCCAAGGCCTTTGGTTGTGATAAAGACCACAACCAAGAGAAAGAAAAGAAAAGGGATGGATTTTGGATATGCTGGCAAAGGAAAAGTGGCAACCGCTGGCAAGAGCCCAGATGTGGGGAGCCAGACGGTGGTGGGACGAAACTACAAGGTTCGTAGCTGGGACATCTTTGGTAGGATGGTATTTCCCACTGCAATGGAAAAATGAGGCAGATTGGGAAAAATGAGTACTTTTATGCTATGTTATTTAATTTACCAAAGCCAATGTCAGTACGTTTTAAGGTCTTTTGTGGGGAAAATGGTTTGAGGCCTAAAACATGGCTAAGGTTTTGCTGGCAAGTGCTTTCACGTAATAGAGGTCGTGGTCTAGCTTGGTTGGAAGTGGAAGCTGGTGGCTGCCTGGTGTGGGGGAGTCTGGCGGGGTAGTGGAGAATGGGACGTGCATAGAATGTCATAATAGGTGAGGGAGACGCAGAGGAACAGGGTGCATGCATGTAGAAAAATGGAATGTTAGTTATACTCTTTGCCCTGTGCTTTGGCTCTATCTGAAGGGACAGGAACACATTGATTCAGAGTTTATATTCAAAACAAAGAAATTTAAAAAAAAAAAAAAATCACGACACAGGGTTGGGCATGGTGGCGTACACCTTTGATCCCTGTGCTTGGGAGGCAGAGGCAGGAAGATCTGTGTGAATCTGAAGTCAGCCTGGTCTACTTAGTTCCAGGACAGTCAGGAGGAATAGAGAGACCCTGTCTCCAAGCTAGGCAGGGAGGCTGTAGGGCTTGGACATAAAGATAGATGGGAAGCGCTTGCATAGATAGCATACTTGAGGCCCTGGATTTTGATCTTTAGCCCCAAGAAAAACGTCTTCCCTTCCTTCCTTCCTTCCTTCCTTCCTTCCTTCCTTCCTTCCTTCCTTCCTTCCTTCCTTCCTTCCTTCCTTCCTCTTTATTTTCTTGCTGTAAAAATTCCTGAAATGTTTCACCCACTTTCCCCATGCACTGTCTCTAGAACTGCAGAGTAAATACCCATGGGAAAATGAGGTTCTCCCCAATGCTCTGTCTAGGGCTCACCCATGTTTACAACCAAGTAGACTTGTAAGCAGCCTGGGTTGGGTCGTGGCAAGCAGAGCAGAGCCCCCTCCCGAGGGCCGAGCACAGGGAAGGAGGGTATTATTTCAGCTGGGAGAAGAGCAGGGCCCTGGGATGAGGCTGATTGATTCAGACCAGATGGGTGGCCACACAAAGGTGTGACAAAAATAGAAACACATTGCAGACATTCCAAGCACTGTCCTCCCTGGCCAGGAGGCGGTCACAGCACGCTGTTCCCCTATCTACCTCCTAAGGCGAGCTCCAATCTAAGAATGTTAATGCTGCCTCTGCTCCTCCTGTTAGCAGCCTGGTTCTGGGGCATCAGCCTTGAGGTTCTACTTAAAAGGCAGAGTGGCCATTGTTCAGGGTACCCCGTGAGTAAAACTGAAGCCAAGCCCTTCATTTACTCCCTAAATTTGTTATATTTTAATATCCTCATCCACACGAAGACATGGATGTCAAAACTGGTTTCGGTTACCGGCTCTTAGGAGACAAGGGCAGATTTCAAAGTGGTGACAGACTGTAACCATGGTTTAGGAGCTAATTCATAGAGATTACAAGTCATATAGTAACTGAGAACTCTCATAAGGATCCCAGTAGGTGCTTTCACCATAGTTCCCCGACCTCGGGTACCTCACTAGACAGTAAGGCCCTGTATTAGATAGTCATAACCATTCAGTACTCTACGCCACTGTCATTTGATGTTTAAGATTTCTCTTAGATTATTTTGGTTTTTATGTTTAAAATGTAGTAAAATTTAAATTTCTAGCCTAAAGTAATGATTAGCTTGACAAGGCAGAGAAAGAAATACAATAATTTTGTTTGTTCTAGGAAGCCCTTTCTTTCTTGAAGGGAAATTCAACAGGCATGGGAAATTTTCTATCATTCAAAACTAAAGTATAGAAATTGTGCACAAGTTTGAATATTGATCAAAATTAGAGGAAACTCTAAAGGCCTTCTGAAAAATAATGCAAAACCCAGAGCATTTAATACCAGCTGAGCCCTATGCCTCAACAGCATAAAAAGAGGCCTGGTTATAGCGAGAATGAGGTTTTTTTCACTTGGTACCTCAAGTGTCCTGGCCTATTTTGTCCTATTCGTTTTCACAAAAGCCTGAAACTATTACTTACTTGTTATAAAGGGTCTCAGATTTCACTGCTGTTGGTTAACTGTAGGCTCTGATTGACATCCTGGCTCCCCCCCCCCGCCCCCCACCCCCAACATCACTACCTGAAGGGCAAGGTAGCAGACTGCTTGCACTTTGATGTCTATGTATAACTAAGAGGCCAGTCTTCTGATATAATTTGAGCCAATTATGTATTGAGGGGATTACTATCCAAGTTAAAGAGCCATATCTATGTTATTTTTCTTTCCATAACACTGTCGGCCCATTGCTCTCATGACAGCCATCTGCAGTTAAGACCCCACAGTAGGGGTGAGGATACAGCTCAGTGCTCAAGTGCTTGGTTCAATCCTCTACAACAAAATCAAAACAAAAACAAAAACAAAAACAAAAAAAACTCCACCTAAACCTAAAAAAAGAATGAAAGAAAAGATTGCATATAGACTTCTCCCATATAAGTATTTATTCATTTCTTGTGTCATAATTCCTAGAAGAAATGTACTACTGATAGCTCTTGAATTTTTCCTGCCAGTAAGCTGGCTTAAAAAAAAATTATTTCTGTGCAGGTGGAGATTAGCATATGAAAAATGCTTTTAATTTGTCCACTCTGAGCCTTAGCTATCTGTCAACCCCATACATGTGACAACAGTTGGGTCTAACTTATCTCTACCACCTCAATGGCAGGTTTGAAACAGTCTGTGGGCTGTTAGTTATTGGTGAGCTAAATACATTTAACTCCCTTTGTCAAAATAAAACTCAATAAAGCACAAAGACCCAAAACAATGGGTTCTGTTTCTGAATAGAAGAAATAAGATGATCATGTCCAAGAGTCTGTGAAATGGCTTCCTTTTGACACAAAAATAAAGCAGCCACTGTAGAGCATTTTCTGGCAATTGCTCTGTGAGTGCCTGTGTTTCTTGCAGTACAACACTGGTTTACATAGTGTCCTCTGTAGCTGTGCTTTACTCTAATAATTTTGTTCTATTGCTGATCTTTTATTGTTGAGAGCTAGCCTGCCTGATTTCACAGTTTTGATATGTGCCACTAGCGTTGTGCAAACCACAGCTTCAAGAACCTCACAGAATAAGGGTAAATGAGATGTCTTGATGTTGGTATGACTGTGGATTCACAGGTTGACAAATGATGAGGTTTCCCATGTGGCAGTCACGAGGTAGGCCTAAAGGGGCTAACGTGGGCTGATTTGCAAACAGACCCGTAGCTCAACACACCCACTCCCTTGTGAGGAATGAGCAGTGAGCATGCTTTTACCAGTTCTATTTCAGCTAAAGAACACAGGTAGATACAAAGTCAATAGTCACTCTTGTCCTTCAAACTTGTAGATGAAGAATCTACACCTTGCCCTCTAGAGAGGGGTAAAGCTGAGGGCAGTGCTGAGAAAGATGTTGTCCCTGAGGCTTATCCCTGAGGCTAGACCGGGATGTGAGTTCTCACAGAAAAATAAACTAGCTTGGCTTTCACCCAATAGTTCAGTTCTCCACATTTTACTAACTTACCTATTCAGTTGCTACTCTCAAAATTTCATGTACTGAAAATATAAATTCTTCACTAAACTCACCAAATACGTCAATGGATGTGTAGACCTCAGGGATTCAGTATTTGCTGTACTGCTTATAGATTTTTTTATATATGTGAGTACACTTTGGCTATCTTCAGAGTGCACTGTAGCTGTCTTCAGACACACCAGAAGGTGTTGGATTCTCATTACAGATGTGAGCTACCATGTGGTTGCTAGGAGTTGAACTCAGGACCTCTGGAAGAGCAGTCAGTACTCTTAACCTCTGAGTCATCTCTCCAGCCCCCTTGCTTATAGGTTTTTACACTACCTTTACATAGTCACATTTTTTTTTCTGTTTTGGGCCCTAAGAAGTAAATAGACAGCAGCTAAATGTGATGTTCAAACTTTATCTACCCAGATCATTTCAAGCATTCAAAGAGGCCAGCAAGCAAAAATGTATATATCATCTATTACCTTGGGTAAACAATGGTCTTGATAATAAGTTGTTTGGTAGATTTTGCGGAATCTGTTCATGCCCTATTGATGTTTTACTGGCCATAAGAGCTAAGAGAAGTACTTTAAATTTAACTCTACAAAAATGGGCAGTCCTGAAGAAAACGCTAGCACAATTCTAGATAAAATATACTGTTGCAGGACTGAAAAGTGCATGCAAAGCAAGCTGCATTATTAGAATGTTTAAATATTAATTATACCGCTGTGTAGTAAAGATGATCAAGTATGAGTGTCAACTAATTTCCTAAAAGCTGCAACGTTTACTTTCATCTAAACTTCCTTTGTTAAGCTAAACTACAAGCCCAGCAAGTTTAGTCTACTTGAGTGTGTTTATTTTTATTGGTTTCTGCATAATTTTTTTCTACCATAAACCAACTTTAACCCCTTTTCTGTAATCTCTGCCAGTATAACTCCAATAGCACATCATAAAATTCCTATAATTCTTCAAAGCCACGGAGTTGGAAAGGAAAAGCTTGGGCACTTTGTAACAAGCGCCAGCTACAAGCTTCAGCCAATTACATTTAACTCTTGCAACCCCTTTTTATTTGTGAGTGAGCAGATAAACTTACAGGTTCACCTTTTTTTTTTTTTTTTGTGATCACTTCGCTTCCTAGTGTAAGCACTCCACAGTTGCTGTCAAGTCAGAAGTCAGGTACATTTCAGGAGGAGCACCGAAGTGGAGGCAAAACCTAGTTCTGCTAGCTCAGGAGGCTGGGCTGACAGATGGGGAGGCAGATGTCCAGAGCCATAGAAAATCAAAGGCTTCATACCTTAGAACCTTTGCTGATGGAGAGGAGATAGCTGATAGGTGGACACTGCTCACAGAGTCTGGGCATGGGAGAGTTCAGACTCTGCCACTTTTCTCCTCACTTCTCTCCCTAGAATCTATGGCTCTCTCTCATTCCAAAACAGCTACTAGAATCGAGCAGGAGATTCATAAAAGACAAAGGAAGAACACGTGTGGAGGGAGACACTCGGGTTTTATCCCGTCACCCATGGATGCCCAGCCAGGGTTTCCCACCTGAGACAGATTGCAACTCATGTTCAGCTCACTCATGCACACGAAGCAATACACAAGCTCAGTGTAAAGCCACTTTAAAAGCTCATCGGGTGCATACTTTACTTGTACAGAATACCTTATTCATGACGGAGCAGTGAGGGCCTAGGTAATTACTGGAATCAAGGTGGCCTCAGAAGTGTTTAAATCTGCAAGGACACTTAGAGCATGAATAATGCAAAATAATTTGCATCTAAATTTTTTAAGTGTTCTTTATTCAAAACTAAAATGCAGTTCCGATTAAAGTTTGATGACTGAAAGCTGAGCGCCCCTACCCGCTGCGAGCCGTCTCCTATATGTGGAAATTATTTCAGACAGTAGTGAGGGGAGAAAGGAGTTTGCTCTGTGCTCTTTTAAGTTGTGATTAAGTTGAACTTTCCAGCTGAACTTTCTTTACAGGTCTTGGTGACTACCAAGTTGTTCCTGAGCTGGCCTGCAAGGTACAAGTCCAGATTTCAATCTAGCCCTTTAGGAAACAAAATGAAGCCATTTTTCTCTCTTTGACCCAGCAATTTGCCAAACAAAATAACACATGGATCCAAAGCTAATACAAATGACTTTCTTTTTCTCTCATCTAAGAGTTTTGTTCTTTGTTCTTCCTTTTTTATCATTAGACACAAAATAACTTAGCTTTCTTTTATTAAAAAGGATTAGAATATTCCATTTTCTTGTAATAAATAGTATTTATGCTTCTGTGCATATACAGTATTTAATATGCTACTAGCAAAACTTGATGAAAAACTGTCAATGTGTTAGCCTAAATTCTTTTTTGGGAGGATGTAAGACTGAGAAGTTAAAAATCAAGTTGAAGAAGTCAAAGATTGCTAGAACAGCCTAAGCATTTATTCTAACTGTAGAATAGTTTTCTTCATCTACTTCTTGAAAGTTGAACATTTTGAAGATGATTTTAAAGGAAGGATATAGCCAGATCAAATTACATTCCATATATATATATGCACACATATACACACACACACATTTCACTAGTAGTTAAAAGAAGGAAAGTGAACTAGAATTTAAAAGAAAAGTATTTTTTACTTTTTACTTGGCTACATAATCAGAGTCTATTATTACCCGGGCTGTGTGGCCAGCCATTCCCAGAATTTGACAATGCTTTCATTTTGTTTGATTTTTGCCAGCATCTGGAGAAAACACAATTTAAGAAACTGCCATTGTCCCTTAAATTATTTTGCTATAAGACAGGGAACTTCAGTGGCCTGGGTGCTCCACCTGAGACAGAAGGGACACTCCCGAAGAAGGCAGCTTTTTCTTGCTGTGTTCATAGTGCCCTTTGCTGGAGTTGGGCAGGGAGACTACTCTCTGGCTGGCAGTAGCCGTGACCTTCCAGGTAAAATTTCAAGGTAAGCCACTCTGCAGTGCACAGAACCTAAACTTTAAAGACTCTTGCAGGCGAAGTGATTTTTCTGCTGCAAACCCTTATAAACTGTAAAGACTCCCAATTTATTGCACGCTCCAAAGCAGGCTTCCCCTTTATTGGAATTTTAGATGAGTGTGTTTGCCACTCTTAGTGTGTATGTTACTTTTTTCCTTTTTCTTTCTTTTTCCTTTCTGGGTTTTGAACAATGAAAACATTTTAAAACTCAATGAACAAAGATTTTCCCAGCAACAGACCCCCTGCCCAGCAGGTCACCTATCTTTGCGACAGTTTTTCTTTTCCCACGCTAACCCCAGGGCTCATTTGCATAAGGTCTCTGTTGTGACAATTAGTTTCAGGTGAGCTGATTTCTATGCAGCCTGCCCAAGACGATGCACAGGCCCCAGGCCTCCCTGATCCTGGTCCTAATTGCGACTGACTGGCACCAGACACAATCATCCTCTTGATTCAGCAAATTGTCCGGCTAGGAGCTTGTTGCGACCTTGCAAAGCACAAATCATATCATGTCAGCCCAGCCTATAAACAACAAATAAAATATACTCTGAATGAGCACAATAATGTATTTTCCATATTTTCTGTCTCGTTGACTGAATACAAATGAAAACAACAGGATTTTTAACTTTTCTCCCCCACAAAAACACATGAATGTCCCTGCATTTAAATCCCCTGGTTCTTCACCCCTGTCACCTGGGACAAAGTTCTTCAGCTGAAATACCTAGTTGCTTTCAAAACTTCTGTTAGCTTTGCTGTTGTGGAAATAAGTCATACACTCTTTCACCATCTGCAGTGTGCATCAATATGCGCATTAGCAGCACTCCCAGTGGTCCCCACTTGACAGGAAGGATTACAGAGCCAGTGGAATTTCATATCTTAGTGTAACAGTACAAGTTAGGAAAAAACTTTTCTTAATTCTAGGAAGTCCAGGGCAAGAAATGAGAGACGTAGTATTAAGCATGAGCAGAATGTTTAAGGACAGTAGTTGTTCTTGCAATATTGTCTGCCCCCACACTGTCTGCCACTCTGAACTTAGCAGTATTATATTCCAGGAGGCAGCTCCCTTTAAAATTCTCTGTGCCTTGATAGTCTGGAGTGTGTCTGCCATACCATTGTCTCACTTAGCTACTTCCCTAGCATTTCTACTTATTCTATATCATAAAGGTAAAATGGAAGGAAGGAAGGAAGGAAGGAAGGAAGGAAGGAAGGAAGGAAGGAAGGATGGACAGACTAAAAGAACCAAATTCACTTAATGTTCCAAGAAGTCATTTGGTTCTCTTTTCTGCCTACTCATATAAAGTAAGTGTACTGGCATTTTTAAAAAAATGATTTAGTGTCCTGGCATTTTTATGGTATTTACTTCAGGTTGTTCTATATGAGCATGTGTTTTCACAGTGTGAAAGATTCATATGCTGCTAGCAACTAGAAAACTTTTCATATAGACACTACTGTTGAGAATTCTGTATATTAGTTCAGACTGATTTTCTTCAAAATGAAAGCATTAGATTTTTAGCATTCCAGCTCGTGGAATCGTCGTCGTCCCCCCCCCCCGCCCCAGGAACAATGATTCTGAGTTGAGTATGTTAGAAAGATTGACAGGGAAAGAAAGAAAAAGAGAGAAGGAAAATATTAAAAATTGCTTTTTGGGGGGGTCTTATGAAAATGGTTTTATGTTTATTATGGAAAAGAGGTGGACCATCTTCAGGTAAATAAGTGTTGCATGTGGTCCTTATTGCCCGATAAACATCCCCTACCATGTGAAGCAGAGGATCTTGCAGCCTGTGGCTCAAGGAAAGGGCCCTGGGTGTGGCAAAAAGTATACGACTCTAATCTCCTCCCATTTCTTGGGTCTTTATTACTTTGAGTAGGACTTTTTTTTTTCCAACAGGGACATGGAGACTATGTTGCCAAAGACTTCACACACTAATTTAATTGAAGAGAAACCTGGAACCAGTGGGGAGGGGTAAAACTTCTCTTAGAACAGTCAGATGCAGGAGGTGGCCAGCCCCACGGAGGAAAGTGTCAAGGGAAGAGTCATTGCAGGGACCATGAAGAAAAGACCTTTGCTGTGTAAAACCTGTTAATCAAACTCTTGGAAACTTGGAGATCTGCCGCATATGAACTCAGGGATGTGAATTAGTGTCCAGTATGTTTTGACATAAATGTTTGAACATAACTCCCTTCATATGAATCATGGATTTGCTGAAGGAGCCGCTGGAAAAATGATGGCTACCTCTAGCCCCACCGTCACTCGTCTTTGTAGTACTCTGCTTGAGGAAACAAATTTAACCTTGCCTTTTGAGAGAGAGCAGAAAAGACTGTCCACTCTTGTGCTTCTTTTCTATACGAGGGTGTCATTATAGTCTGATGGCACTTAGAGGTTCGTGGGTATGGTGAAGGACATGGATCAGAGCAGAATCCAAGGTACAAATGGAGAATTCTGAGAAAGTACCTCGTCCTTCCTTGAACACGCTTTCTCTCTTCCTCTCCTCTTTTGGACCTTACTCTCTCCCGTCCTCACCTTGCAGGGCTTCCACACTGGGGCTCAGCCTGGCTTTGCTTTCCTTTTGCCTTTTCTTGAGTTGGGATTCAGTCTACACAACTGTGCTGTTTGCCCCTTACATTTACCTCCCCTGCCCAGGGCCCTCCCATCAGGCTGCTTTCCACCCATGCCCCTTTCTCTGCAGTATTATTTCCTTTCTACCCGTGACAGACATAGATTCTTTCTGTTATTTCTCTCATTTACCATGTTAATTTCTTTCCTCCCAAACCAACATGTTGGCCAAGTCTTTACAAATTTATATGTTGAAAACTCTTTCTCCTCTGAACTTCGAAATCTCCAAGCACATCTCCTCCTACATTTCCCTGCTCGTTGAGTTTTGGACAGATTCTCTGCTTGGAGGATTTAGCTCCATGTTTCCTGGGTTTGGCCTCCCTGCTACAATTTTCATTCCTTTCCTGCCTCTGTCCTAAAGTGCTTACTGCAAACTCTCTGTTATCTTTCATACCTTCTAATATATCTTGTATATAGTGTCTTTTTCTTTTCTCTTCTGAGAGAGGGGAGGGGAGTATCTCACTATGTAGCCCTGGTTGTCCTCGAACTCACTATGTAGACTGTCCTTGAACTCACAAAGATCTGTCTCTGTCTCTCAAGTGCTGAATTAAAGGCATGTACCACTTGGTTTTATATCAGTGGTTCTCAACCTGTGACTCACTACCCTTTGAGAGTTGAAGAACTCTTTCACAGGGGCCACATATCAGATATTTACATTATGAATTTATAACAGTAGCAAAATTAAAGATATGATATAGCAGCAAAAATAATTGTATGGTTGATGTCACCACAACATGAGAAACTGTATTAAAGGGTCACAGCATTAGGAAGGTTGAGAGCCACTGCTTTATAGCATCTTCTCTCAACCTTCTACCTCTTATTTTACAGATATGTTCCACTATGTCTGCAATATATGTCTCACATTATATATGCACATGTATCTTTAATATATATGTATATATGGGAGACCTTTCTCATTTTGAGAAAGTAGCAGTGAACCAATGTTCTAATAGCCATCCAATATTCCTGAGTCTCACACTTGCTTTGCATTCAGTGTTTCTCTGTGTACCACCTGAAACTGCTATGAATACCAGCAATGATGTTTGGACCAGTGCTCCTGGTACATTAAACATCTATTTTCAGTGGTGAAAAAAATGTTACCCTTTTGTGTTCCAAGTGAATATATGTGGAAATATGATTTATGAAAGTATAATTTTCTAGAACAAAGCAATATCTTGATTTTTTTAAATGACCAGATAGTGTCTGAGTCAACATAATTTGTTTCCAATTATATGAACAGAAAACTTTGGTCAACTCAATATTCAAACAGAAGATTGCCGACTTTAGTTCAGAGACAAACATAAAACAAGCAATGTGAGATCACAAGGTCTATATTATTTACATTTTAAATAATTAATTGGGGTAATTTATTAAGTTCTTTTATATAGGTTTTGGGATAGATACTAGCCATTCGCCAAACTATTTTTCCTTAAGGCCATCTTTTTTTCGAGCCATCGTGAATTCCATCATCAGATGTCTACATGGACCAAGCAGGTAAGAGAGAAAACTATTCCTTCTGGCAGAAAGCCAGTATAAAATTCAGTCCGTGCGTCTATGTGGGCCAGAGACAATCCAGAGGAACTGGACACTGAGAGACCGTTCAGATGTTAAAAAACGGCAGCCAGTTCAAATGGTTTTGTGCTACTTTATAAACCAAGCCAAGTATACCTGTGCTCTTCACCCTCTGTCCTGGCCTGCCATTTTGCAGCTGGGTACAAGAGGCCCAGAGAGGGTGCGCAAGGCTAAAGATGAGGCAGCAAGGAGTTGAATTTACCTGAATCCTGAACCAAGAACAGGGCTCTCTGCCTGTTATATTGTTGCGATTTCGGGTGCCCTCTGATCAATCTGCTCAGAGTAGGAGAGATTAGTAGAAGACACATGGCTAAATCAGACATGACTTCTACACTCTTTTACCTCAAAAAATAACCTAAGTCTATTATTAATTTTAGGGACAAGGATAGTTGGCAGTAGAAATCAACAGTCAAGTCAGGAACATACATACCTTTTAATTCCTTCCCGAAACACTGCTGTTCTCCCCCACATTGACTCTTCTTTCACATCCCCCTAAGATAACCAGGCTAAGATAGCTTTAATGTCACACTGACAGTAAAAAGGAACCACACAATGCTACCCTGAAGATAACAGATGAAATGCTTTCTGAGCTCAGTTATGCCTATAGAGCAAGGAACTGCTCAGTTTTCCTTAACTATTAGAGCAATAAAACATCAAAGTACTGAATTCGGACCATGTGGCTACGTAGTTCAAGAACTCACTGTTACTGTGTGAGAATGGATTGAGTTTGTTCTCCAAGGATTCTTCATGTTGGAATCTTTGTCTTTAGTATGGAGATGATAAGAGGCAGGAGGTCTTTAAGACATGAAGCCTAGTGCAGGATGACTGGTCTGATAGGAGTGTCACTGTTAGCATGGAGCAAACAATTCTCACAGGAACCCCAGTAGTTTCTGGGAGGAGGTTGTTCTGAAACAGCAAAGCAACATTGCTCCCTCCCTGTCTTCTGGCTTGCTACCAGAAGGGGATACTGAATATGTATCCCCACAACTGTGGTCCTGTCAGCTCTGGGGCTCTCACTAGAGCTGCACAGAGCCCAGCCTTACTCAGGGACCAAAGGACTATGTGCTAAATAAATCCATTTTCTTTTTTTTGTTTGTTTGTTTGTTAGTTTTTTTTGAGACAGGGTTTCTGTGTGTAACCCTGGCTGTCCTGGAACTCACTCTGTATACCAGACTGGCCTTGAACTCAGAAATCCGCCTGCCTCTGCCTCCCAAGTGCTGGGATTAAAGGCGTGCGCCTCCACTGCCTGGCTAAATCCATTTTCTTTAGAGTCCTCAGTCTCAAGAATGTTGTTATAACAATAGAAAATATCACTCAAGCACAATGAGTTTTCTCATTCTGGCCCCTATCTGTATTCTTGGCATATACACAAAATGATAACCTGACACTTCAGAGTGGAGAACACCTTATCTACTCTGGGGCACAATTTCAAGACAAAAGAATTAAGATGAAAACAGCATCTTGTTTTTTTGACTTGGAACCAGGAGGCCGGGGATTGAATTCTGGCCCTAGCAGCTCTGCCTCCTCAGTCTCTGCTCATTGGGAGAAGCATAGAGACATGGGAGCTGCTGACTCCATTCCAGCCCTAAGATTATATGAAACATAAAAGGGACATAGT
This sequence comes from Hylomyscus alleni, assembly GCA_019843855.1. Classification (NCBI taxonomy): domain Eukaryota; kingdom Metazoa; phylum Chordata; class Mammalia; order Rodentia; family Muridae; genus Hylomyscus; species Hylomyscus alleni. Next base: position 13,525 of record JADRCC010107144.1, read on the forward strand.
TCAGAATTTAAATGTAAATGCCAGATCATACAATGATTCTTATAATAGGAAAAGATGGGCCAGGGAATAACTCAGTTATATCATATTTTCCCAGAATGTACAAGGTTCTAGGTTCAATCTGCAGGACTTCAACAAACTAAAAGATGAAGGTACATATTAGTGATAATTAGAATTATCATTTAATATCAACTTAAATGTGAGTCAAGTTACTTTTAATAAAAAAAGATCTTTGGTTAGTTTACATTTAAGTCAATTAATTCATTGTATGTGTCTGGGCTTGAGTGCTGTCCTACAAGAGCGGAGGACAGAAGATAACTTTTAGGAGCTCATTGTCTCCTTCTACTATGGGTCCTAGGGATGGAACTGATGTCATCAATTGGGTGACAGTCACCCTTATTACCAAACTATTTTGATTGTCTAAATATCCCTTTTGAAATAAATACATTCCTACTATATAATACATATATCCATACCTATGCTAAGGTCTGTAGGCAGAAAAAACTAAACTATTAGAATTCTACAGTCTTTTTTATATGCCATGAACCATTTCAACAAGCCATACATGAGCGGAAGAGTGGACCAGTGGTTAAAGAGAAGTCACTTCTCTTGCTGAGGATATAGGTCTGACTCCCAGCACCTACATGGTGGCTCACAAGTGTTTGACACTCCAGTTCCGGGGGATTCAGTGCCCCC
>JADRCC010107185.1:0-16472 GCA_019843855.1 Hylomyscus alleni
GTTAACAAATTCAGATAAATTGAAATCATGTAACTTTTCTCATCATAATGCAATGCAATAAAAGTTAGAAAAAAAAGATAGGAGAATTAGAGAATAGTCTAAGAGGCCTAAGATCCCAAACTAAGAAGTAAACAGAATAGAAGCCAGATATGGAGGTACAGACTTGTAAGGCCAGTGCTTTTAAGAGAAGTCAGATGTTCAAGGTCACCTTGTCTATCTACTGAGTGTGAGGAAAGATTGCACTACATTGTGAGTTAAAGGCTAGTATGACCTTTATTCCCCCCCACAAAAAAAAAACCCAACAAAATCATTCAATGAAAAAAGCTTTTTTTTTTAAAAAAATGATTGACAAAGAAAATTGTTGCTATAAGCAAATAAGCAAAAAAATGGTCTGTAAAAGATATAAAGCAATATTCTGTGAAGCAGCTGAGGAAGCTCCTCTGAAGGCATGGCCTGCGCTGCCTCCAGCAGCTGGACGTGTGGATCTCTCTTCTCCCAATGCACAGCCGAGTCAAGCATAGGGCCTAGGCTTGGACACTGGAGATCTCAGTTCTGGGGTCCTGAAACTGGCACTGCACAAGCATTTGAGGCAGAGCTTTTTGTGTGAGCTTGCAGACATACCAACTTGCCTGTTCCTGCTGTGTGACCTTCTGTTGCAGGCCCTGGCCCTCTACCTTTCGGGCAGATCTTTGCCACACTCTCCCATTGTTTGGCTTGAGGTCAGCAGAGGCCCCTGCACAGCACAGCTGCTGTACATCACATGGGTTCACATTCACCCGGAGAAGGTCTACATTTTGCTGTTACACAGAAGATACACAAGATAAGCTTGGGCTGTCCGGCAGCCTAGATTTTTTGAGTAATTAGGCCAGGGGACAGAGTTATGCCTGCCTTTCTCCTCTGGGTGTGTGAGTCCTAACCAGTTCTCCGAAGTGCCTGACCAAGCTTTGGGACACTGAGTTCTTCTCTACCTTTTCGGTTCACTTCCTCTGCTCTACATTTCAAATTAGTTTCAAAAAGATTACTATTGTTGTGGGGATAGAATCCAGGGCTTTTCACATGCTAAGCGAAACTCTACAACTAAGTTAAACTGCCACCCTTTATTTTAAGTAACTGAATTTAAATGCAACTTCCACGTATGAACTTCTACTGAAAATCTGCTTACCTATCCTTGCATATGTAATAGAAAGCTTCTCCATAAGAGGGGGAACAGCTGACACGGTTGCCCTGTCAACTGACTCTTGAGCTCAGATTTGGCCCAGATGCCGTAAGCTCCAGATTTTTAGAAGACACTGTCCGGCTTGGCCTACTCTGCAGAGGCCACTCAATACTTCATAGTAGTGTCCCATGTGCCCAATGCAGCAACGTGCACATCAGACTGTCCGTAAGTTAAAAGACAAGACCAAATACAAATGCAATTATCTCTACAATCCTTGACTCAAAGGCAGCAAAGGCATTCTTAGCAAAAAGCTACAGCTAGAAGTCTTAAAGAAATAGTCTCAAGCTGGGCGCTGGTGGCACACCCCTTTAATCCCAGCACTTGGGAGGCAGAGGCAGGTGGATTTCTGAGTTCAAGGCTAGCCTGGTCTACAGAGTGAGTTCCAGGACTGCCAGGGCTACTCAGAGAAACCCTGTCTCAAAAAACAAAAACAAAAACAAAACAAAACAAAAAAAAGTCTCGGCTCAGGCTGCATCTGGATGAGAAAACGCCCCTGGCCCTGGTCAGCAAGAAAACTCTGGGCTGCAAAAGATGTATTTCTATTACATTAAAGCTATCTCATAACTTCTAAGAAAAAAGAGGTCATGAGTTGAAAGAGAGCAAGTTGGAAAGGGAAAGCACATGGAGGGTTTGGAAGGGCAGGAGGGGGCTGGTGTAATCATAATGCCAAGAAATAAGATTATGTGTATGTGTGTGGGTATGCATGGAAGCCTAAGGCATCTCTGCTGGGGCTAGATCTAAGGGTGGTTGTAAGCTGCCTGATGTGGCCTGTGCTCTTAACATCTGAGCGATCTCCCCAACCCCTTGTTTTTAATTAGGTATGTGTGTGTGTGGTTTTGTGTAGGCCTGTGCATATGAGTGCAGGTGCCCAGAGCGGTCAAAAGATGGTATTGACTATCACAGAACTGGACATACAGGTAGCTGACAACTGCCTGTAGCTCCAGTCCCAGGGAATCTGGCACCCTTTTCTGGCCTCCACAGGCACTTCATACACGCTGTGCACATACATACATGAAGGCAAACACTCAAAGACATAAAAAAATTGTCTTGGTTATCTCAATAACTTCCAGTTCTTTAATGTCCCCTAACCTGAAAACTCAGTGTGTTGATCAAGGGTTTCATTCCACAGTGATAGGGACTTGTCAGCCTGTATCTTCTATAAAGGACATGAAAGCAGACAACACAAGAGTGTCCCATCCAAGGGTGGTAGAGTGGAAACGGCTAAGGCTCCTTCAGGTTCTGTAGCTTTAGGAGTGACAAGGGAGGCTGGGGCTTGGCAGTGGCTTTGCAATATCTTGGGGGTCTTTGGGTTCATTCTAAGAATTGAGGGGGAACTGGGAAGAGGGACAGATAGACAGACAGACAGACAGGGATGGGACTACCCCAACAAGCAACTGACTGACAGGTCTGCAATCTTAGCATGGGGGAGACTGAAGCATAACTGATTGTGAGGCCTTATCTCAAAAAACCAAAAAAGGAAAACAAAACATTTTTGTTTTAGCAGGTTTTTGTTAAGCAGGATTCCCAGAGGAAAAAGTGACCTGAGTTTTGAGGCTCAAAGGTCAAGTCAATTCCAATCTAGAGTGAGGATTAGGCCTGCAGGCTTGAAAGGAGGGGGTGCTGGACACTATTTATAAACACCAGGCTCTGGGTCAGCCAGGTCATCTCTCTTGTAAAGGCTCCTTGGTGCTTTTGAGGAGGATGAGCAGAGGGAGTCTCTCCTTGGAGGAGAGCGCTCCTTGGTATGAGGACTCTTGCATTAGGAGCTTCCCACGCAAGAGTACCAACAGCTTTAAAAATAAGCTTCAGGGTTGTTGTTGGTGCTTGCCATGAAACTTGAAGACCCATACCTGGTACCCACATGGTGGAAAGAGAGAAGCCACTTTCAGGAGTTGTCCTCTGACTGTCACATGTATGCTATGGTAGTCACATGCTCTCCCCTCCAACACACACACACACACACACACACACACACAATAAAAATAACAAAAAAATAAGTTTCATGATAAAATAAGCTTCAGAGTAAAGTCAAAGCTTGCAAAGTATTGAGCCTCCAGAAAGATAAAAAAAGAAAGCATACTAGTAGTGATGTATTATTTTGAAATATACAGTTAATATGTTTGGAGTTATTTAAAATTTATATTGAGAAAAATTGCTGTAGACGAGCTGTAGACGAGCATCTACATAAGACTTAAATTGACTGTTGTTTTATATCGAACAACTTTTATAATACTTATTTTTATTGTTATAATATTTTATAAATTTTAAGAAATATGACAAAAAAGATATAGTAGGTATTAAAGGGGGGTTCTCTGGGAGGAGTTGGGGTACAAAAGGGAAACAAGAATGTGATTTAATTCTATTTACTTAAAATATGTTTTTAAATGTTACCAAATTCAGATACATTGAAATCATGTCTATTTATTTCTCATAATAATGCAATAAAAGTTAAAAAAAAAAGAAAGCAAATAACATGAAAGAATGGGAGGCTCCTAACTCAAAGGGAAGGTTTTATGAATTATTATTTGTGTGTGTACGTTAGGGTACCTCTGGGGCTGGACAAGTGGCTCAGTAAGAGAACGCCTGCTCTTGCTGAGGCCAGGCTCCAGAACCCACGTAGCAGCTCTTAAACTGCAACTTCAGTTCAAGTGATCCACAGCACTCTTTTGGCCTCCACAGGCACCTGGACATGTGGTGCACATACAGACTTGCAGAAACAACACTCATGCCTAAAGTAATCAAGCAAGCAAACAAACAAATAAGAGAAATTAGATGAGCTAATACAGGAGCTGGAGCTGGAAATAAAATATAGAAGGCAGTGGTGGAGGAAGGTAGCCAAGTGCAAAGGGAAAACTTAGGGACTGGGAGAAACCAGTTAGCACAGTGCTTCTCAATCTGTGGGTCACAACCCCTTTGGGGACCGAAGGAGTCTTTCACTGGGGTCACATATCAGACATCCTGCATATCAGATATTTACATTATGATTCATAATAGTAGCAAAGTGATAGTTGTGAAGTATCAATGAAAATAATTTTATGGCTGGGGGTCGCGACAACATGAGGAACTGTATTAAAGGGTTGCAGCTTTAGGGAGGTTGAGAATCATTGAGTTAGAGGAATGGGTACCAGGTCCATTTCTTTGAGAGATGTGAATGAAGGAAATAAGCTAAAAGAGGCAAAATGACCACAGGCATCTTGAGATGGACACACTGGCTCTAGGAGTTTAGTTTTAAATGGAAACGGTCACACCACTTTCTATATAATAAACAGACTGACTGAACACGCCAGAACCTCACTGGCCAGGTAGAGGAAAGAACGAGAGAAACCAGGAAAAGGGAAGAGAACAAAGAGAGAAAGTGGGGAAGTCGGAGAAGGGAATGAGAAAAGAAACCAGAGACACACAGGGAACAAGAAAGATGCATTGGAAGGAGTTGGGGAGTGGGAGGATGGATCTAGAAACGCTGTCCACAATTCAGGATGGAGGCAGGCCAGGCCAGAAGAGAACAAAAAGGAAGCCTGTAGATGAGGTTCCATGTTTTTGTTTATTTTATGCTATTTAAGTGTTCTATGGCTGTCTCAATAGATACGGTTCTTGGAATGGGCAAGGGAGGGCTGTTAAACTCCTCAGAAAGCCTTAACTGGCAGATAGTCACAGTTTCATGTAATGTACCATGTGCCACTTTTTTTTTTTTTATTCTTGCTAGGCAGACTAAGCTGGCCTCAAACTTAACAATGATCCTCCTACCTCTGTCTCCAGAGTGCTGGGTTATAGGGTATGAACCATAACATCAGCTAGAGTTCCAATAGTAAGCAATCTGCTTAAATCTACTGGAAATGGTGGCTGGAGAGACAGCTCAGCAGGGCACACTGGGAATTCTTCCAGATCTGGAGTTCAATTCCCAGTATCCACCTAGCTACCACAATCCTCTGTAACTTCAGTTTCAGGGACTGCCTTCCGGCTTCTGTGGGCCTCAGGGATGCAAGCAGTACACAGACATACATGTGGCCAAAATACCTTATACACACAGATTTTTTTTTTTTAAAAAAAAGAGGAAATGTGCCGGGCGGTAGCAGCGCATGCCTTTAATCCCAGCACTTGGGAGGCAGAGGCAGGCAGATTTCTGAGTTCGAGGCCAGCCTGGTCTACAGAGTGAGTTCCAGGACAGCCAAGGCTACACAGAGAAACCCTGTCTCGAAAAACAAAACAAAAAAACAAAACAAAAAAAAAAGAGGAAATGTTTATATAAAAAGTCTCAGGCCTTTATTTGTGTCAGGAAGGCACAGATGGAGACCACGGGGCATGCTACCGTGCAGTCATAAGGAAAAGCTGAGAGAGAAGTACAACACCTGCAGTAATAGGTGAGTACAGTCATTTAGCCAGCCTAGGCTCAGGTTGTAAATACAAATGACAGAAACCAGGGCCTTGAAGGTTGGGCCAGGATTACATGCAATACTTTAAAAAGCATCAATACATTATATAACACGATGCGAGTGTGGGATACTATACGTATTTAGGATTAAAAATTCCCCAAAGAGTTTTGACCAGGAATGGTAGCCCATTCCTTCAATTCCAGCAGAAGCAGGAGGATCTCTGTGAGGTAAGCCAGCCTGCTCTACATAGCAAGTTCCAGGACAGCGAGAGTTACATAAGAGAGACTTTTTTTTTTTTTTTTATTTTTTTTTTGGTTTTTTCGAGACAGGTTTCTCTGTGTAGCCCTGGCTGTCCTGGAACTCACTCTGTAGACCAGGCTGGCCTCAAACTCAGAAATCCACCTGCCTCTGCCTCCCAAGTGCTGGGATTAAAGGCGAGAGCCACCACTGCCCGGTTATTTTCAAATTTTCTAACACCACACATTGCCTTATTTTGTCTTCCTGACATTTATTTGTTGGGGGGCAAGAGAGTAGAAAATGAAAGGCTCTTGCTATGTAGTCCTGACTAGCCCAGAACGACCTAGGTAGGCCAGGCTAGCCTTGAGTTTGTGACAGCTGCCTCATGAGTGCTGAGATAATAAGCATATACCAACACATCTGCTTTCTCTCTCACTTTTAATTCGAGAAAAGCAACTGAAAGGTGATTTTAGTGTTTGGCTTTGGCTTTATGCTTCTGTCCCTTGCAATGCCCAGAGAACCTACTAGGGTCCTTATATTGCTCATGTATTAATTTCCAGCCTGTCTCTCACTCTCATCTACAGCTGTTTTTGTAGAGGACTTGGGTTAGATATCCAGCACTCACACAGATACTCACAAACATGTGTAACTCCAATCCCAGGGGAATCTGAAACCCTCTTCTGGTCTCCATGGGTACTAGGTACACACATGGTGTACAGACATACATACAGGCCAAATACTCATACAAATAAAATAATAAAAGTTACTTTTTTTAAGGAAAGGAGATAATAAAAATAAAAACTAAATGAAAATATTGGGCCAGTGAGACAGCTCAGCTCAGTCACTGGAACCTACATGGAGGAAGGAAAGAACTGACTCCTTCCAGTTGTCCTCTGACCTTTGCATACATGCTATGGCATGCAAACTTCCCCACCCCAATAAATATAAAAACAGAAAAAAAAAAAAGCAATTCTCCAGGCTGGCGAGATGGCTTAGCAGGTAAGAGCACTGACTGCTCTTCTGAAGGTCCTGAGTTCAAATCCCAGCAACCACATGGTGGCTCACAACCACCTGTAATGAGATCTGACGTCCTCTTCTGGTGTGTCTGAAGACAGCTACAGCGTACTTATGTATAATAAATAAATCAATCTTTGGGACAGAGCAAGCAGGGTCTGAGAGAACAGAGTTGACTGAAGTAAGCAGGGCCGACTGGAGCAAACAGAGGTCCTAAAAATTCAATTCCCAACAACCATGTGAAGGCTCACAACCATCTGTACAGCTACAGTGTACTCACATACATAAAATAGATAAATAAATCTTTTTTTAAAAAGCAATTCTCTGTTCAATGAATAAATGTAAGCACTACTTGCTGCCTTCATATTCTAAGGTACTATACTAGAGATGGAGTCCAAACCAAGAGCATGAGGTTAGTTTTTCTCCTTAAATATCTAACAGATTTAAAACAACAAAGATTTTATTTCTATCTTGTGTATGAGTGTTTTGCCTGTACATATGTAAGTATGCCAAGAGAAGAGTGTGAGGTGCCCAATGAGGCCAGAAGAGGGTGTCGAATCCCTTGGAACTAGAGTTACAGACAGCTGTGAACCTCTGTGTGGGTTCTGGGAACAGAATCTAGGTCCTCTGGAGGAGCACCCAGTGCTCTTAACCTGAGATATCTCTCCATCCCATCTTTATTTCTTACACTGGTCTGTGGTCCCATCAAATTCAAAGGTAAGCCGGGCGGTGGTGGCACACACCTTTAATCCCAGCACTTGGGAGGCAGAGGCAGGCGGATTTCTGAGTTCGAGGCCAGCCCGGTCTACAGAGTGAGTTCCAGGACAGCCAGGGCTACACAGAGAAACCCTGTCTCGGAAAACAAAACAAAACAAAAGAAAAAAAACCCCAAAACTTTGACTCCTAATATGATAGTGTCAGGTGAGTAGGTCATGAGAGTGATGTGTCCATGAGTGGGCTTTGCTCCTGATAAAGGGACCTCAGAGAACTCTCCCTGTCCGTCCACCATATGAAGACCCAAACTGAGGAGAGTGCAATCCAGAAGAAATCAACTATTCTGGTACTGTCTCAGAGCTCTGGCTTCCAGAACACAGACACTTCTGTTGGGTATAAGACACAGAACTATGGAACTTCATTATAGTAGCCTGAATGTACAAAATATTCCCAGTACACCTTAACTGCTTTTTTCATTTTTGTGTGTGGGTGTGCATATCATGTCATGAGTTTTGTCCTATTACATTGGCCTTGGGGAACTCAAAAGCTTAATATGTATGTATCTCAACATATACACACCGATCTCTAAAAGCTTTCTCATTATATTTGTTTACCCTGTGCGTTTACGTGTGTGAGTGCTATGCTGCATGGGAGAAAGCCAGAGGACAGCTGATGGGAGGAGGTTTAGTCCTCCCCCTCCTGACGTGTGAGTCCTAGGAACTGGACTGAACGCAGGTCATCAGGTTTGGCAGCAAGTGCCTTCACTCTTTTAGACAACATAGGATCCCCTGGAGGCAAAGTTAAAGGTGGTTCTCAGTTGCCTGACATACGTGCCAGGAACTGAACTCAAATTCTCTGCAAGATCAGTGTGTACCTTAACTGCTGAACTATCTCACTAGCTCCTATATCATAACTTCTAAAACTTATGCCCTATTTAAAACATTTAAATTATATTTATTTGATTTGTATATGTGTGTGTGGGTACTCATGTGGAGTCCAATGAAGACTTGTGGAAGTTGGTTCTCTTGTTCTACAATGTGGTTTCTGGGGATGGAATTCTGGTCAGGCTTTACCCACTGAGCCACCTTGGTGGCCCAATTATGCCCTAGTAAGAAGTAAATATTACTCTGAGTTGGGTGTGGTGATGCTTGTCTTTAATTCCAGTATTTGGGAGGCTGAGGCGGGGTTGTTTGTTTAGGGCCAGCCTAGGCTACAAAAAAGAATCTCAACTGAGAAGTTGCCTCTGTAAGATAGGGCTTTAGGGCATTTTCTTAGTGATTGATGGATGGTGGGCGGGGCGACTCTGGGCAGTGGCCCTGGGTTCTACAAGAAAGGCTGAAGCAGTAAGAGCGAGCTAGTAAGCAGCACCGCTTTGTGGCCGCTGTATCAGCTCCTGCCTCCATCCCTGCCCTGCTCTGCCTTCTTTCAGTGATGAACCGCGTATGATGTGGACGTGTAAGCTAAATAACTTTCCTTCCCAAGTGCTTCTGGTTACAGTGCTTCGTCACGGCAACAGTGATACCAGATACTGGCAGCAGGATTATGAGCTATTGTTGTGACAGACTTGACCATGTTGTTTTTGGGAAGATTGTGGAAGACTTTGGAAAATTGGGGTAGAAAAGCCAGTGGGTATTGAAGAGCTCAGTGGGCTATTCTGTAGGAGCTTGGAAAGAATGTAAAGAGAAATGAAAACAAGGGCTGGCTTGTGAAGTTTCAGAGGGCAGTTTGAGAGTCTCTTGGAGACTCTTAACAGGCCATTTGCTAGGTTCTGGCTAATGGGAAATGAAGAATCAGCTATGGTCAACAAGAGACCAGCACCACTGATGTGAAACCTTTGCTCTACTGGGACAACTAATGCTGGTCAGCTGGTGCTGAGAAATTAGCCTTGATTACGGCTAGCATCACTTAGGTGAAATCTGGAATTGTTGCCGCAGGGTCAACACATAAGCTGTGATGTTGAACCTTGTACTGGCAGCTGAACTTAGAAATGTGTAAAAATGGTGGTGGTTTGGAAGGTCTGAAGAGGTCATGAAGAGCCTATGAAGCTTGGCACTCTGAGAGGCCACTGGAGAAGGTACATGCAGCCTTAGAAGCAGTTGAAAGTCCAGGATTGAAGGGGTCATGCAAAGAACTTGAATAGTAGCCATGAAGAGAGCCCAGGAGAGGCTACTAGTGAAAGTGCAGCCCAGATGCAGCAGAAGACCCCTGCTCCTGGAGATGCCAGCACCACAGGCCGACCACCAAGAACAGCTGCAGCAGTGGAGTGGAGCCAGAGAACTGACCCAGGTCCTTTGGAGGAGCCCAAAAGATAGTGAATCACATACACTGCAATTATTTACACTGTTGGAGTTGGATTTGCTTTGTTCAGATTGTGACTATGCCCTGGTTTTCTCTTAGAATAAGAAAGTATCTAAATATTTTTGGTTTAACATAAGCCCATAGTTGAAAGATTTTGAACTCTTAAAGAGATTTCGTATTTTTAGAGAGATTTTTGAATATCTAAAAAAACTTGGACTTTTAAGTGTTTGAAATTTTTTTTAAGGTTTATTTATGTAATTACACTGTAGCTGTCTTCAGACTCTCCAGAAGAGGGCGTCAGATCTCATTACGGATGGTTGTGAGCCACCATGTGGTTGCTGGGATTTGAACTCAGGACTTCTGGAAGAACAGTCAGTGCTCTTACCCACTGAGCCATCTTGCCAACCCCAGGTGTTTGAATTTTTAAAAGGTTGGAATGTCTTATTTTGTGGTAATGGTAACATTAACATGAGATCTTGGGGACAAGAAAGGAAAGTTTATGTCTTAAGTGATGTTTGTGTGTCAAGTTGACAAGGGGTAAACTGTGCTAGTTTTTATTTTAACTTGACCCAAGCTAGAGGTGCCTCAGTTCAGAAACGCCTCCATAAGATGGGACTATACGGAACTGTCGGGCATTTCCTCCTCTTCCTAATGTGCATGAATGTTTTGCATGTATGTATGTGTACCATATGTGTGCCTGGTACTACAGAGATCTAAAGAGGGTCTCAGATCCCCTGGCTCAGAGGGTTGTGAACTGCCATGTGGGTGTCTGGAATTGAATCCAGGCCCTCTGTAAGAGCAACAAGTGCTCTCAACCTTTTAACCACCAAGCCAACTCTACAGCTCCTGTAGGACATTTTCTTAATTAGTGATTGATGTGGGTGGGCCCATCCCTGGGCAGGTGGTCGTAGGTTCTATTAGTGTTCCTGCACTGCCTCCCTTTAATGATAAACTGTGCTTCAGAAGAGTGGGTTAGATAAGCCCTTCCCTTCACAAGTAGCTTTGGTCATGGTGCTTTATCACAGCAGGAGTCACTGAGACACCCGGACAGGCCCCGGAGCTGATCGTTAGCAGTGGCAATAGGCAGCCTAGATAACTGAAATCCTCAGCACTGATAACCGTTACCTTTTCCTTCCACACTTTTTTTTTTTTTTTTTCTTTTTTTTGTTTTTTAAAGACAGGGCCTCTCTGTGTATCCCTGGCTGTTCTGAAACTCTCTGTAAACCAGGCTGGTCTCGGACTCAGATCAGCCTGCCTCTGCCTCCTGAGTGCTGGGGCTAAAGGTGTGTGCCGCCACCACTACCTGGCCTTTTCACTCCATACTTAAAGCCCCTTCCCATCTGATTTCTTCATTGAGTTGCATTTTATCTTTTTTTAAACAGTAGAATCTAAATTGCATCATGCTTTATGATAAGCACACTCTTACCTTCAGTATCTCCTCGTGCAGCACGACAAACACAACCTGTCTAAAACTGCCTTCCGTGTAACACTGTGTGATCAAGAGAATCTGCAGTTCTATGGTAACTTAATGACAGCTGGCGAAGGTGGCCTCTGTCAATTTGTCACTATTATTTTCCCCTGCCTTAAGTTAGAGTCACAGGGGAGGCCTACAGAGCTGGTTGCTTTTGATTGGTAACAACAGCAGAGGCCGTGGATTCCCTCCCCTGCTCTTGCCCTGGAAACAGAGCAAACCAAATAGCAGAGGAACCCAAGTCATCTGACCCACCCTGAAGTGTGTGGCCGCTACTTGGCAATGTGGAAGGATCACTCAGCTAAAGGGGAGGGCATTCTGTAGCTCTAGCTTGGCAAGGAAGTCTACCAAGTTCCTCTCACACTTATTACTCAACTTCTAACCCCTCCCTCACTCCTGCTTCTCCACCTTTCTTCCTCTTACCCCCTTGTTCCCCCCTCTCCCCATTCCCATCCCCCCTCTCTCCACATGGTCATGGCCAGTCCCTACTTCTCTACTCTCTCCTTCTCTCTGCCTTTCCCTGCCTCTGCTACCCTCTTAACTCCCCTCCCCATGCCCTAAATAAACTCTATTCTATATTAAAAACAAAACAAAACAAAACAAAAAACCCCCTCCCCTCCTCTCTTAACATGTTCACTTAAAAGATCTTATGGAAGCCAAGCCTAGCTCTTTGTCTGTGTAAGCACTCTGCTAACTCTGCCACTAGGCTACTTCGAAGCCCTAAAACAGTAGCTAGCTTTATTGTGCCTCTGTTGACTATCTGGTTCGGATCACACTCTATGGTGGCTTGAGACGTGACCAATAAGGAACACATCACACTTGAAGCATACAGGTTAATACACTAGTATTTTTGCAACTTCCTTTAAGGCCAACCTTATTTAAAAATGAAGTTTAAAAATGAAATGGTAGAGAAAGTTGCTGGGTGCTGTAGCACATAACCTATAAATCTCAGCTGAGAGGACCAGAAGACAGGAGGGTTACATGTTCTAAGCCAGCCTGAGTTACATAAAGAGATTGTGTCTCAAAAAAGACAAAAGTTGGTTGGAGAGATGGCTCAGGGTGTAACAGTTCTATGGAAGTCTGGCGACACAAGTTTGGTCCCCAGAATTCACAGAAATGTGGGAGGAGAGATCCAACTCCACAAATTGGTCCTCAGATCTCTACAAAGTATGTCTTGGTGCACACGTGCATGTACACATGCACACATACACACAAATGTAACTTTAAAAATTATGCCAGGTATGGTGGCAAATGCCTTTTATTCCTAATGTTTTGGAGGCACAGTTGGATCTCTTGAGTTTTGAGGCCAGCCTGGTTTACATAGCAAGTTCCAGGACAGTCAGGGTGACATAGTAAGACTCTGTGTCAAAAGAATCAAACTAACCAAACGACAAGAAAAAATTTTCTAACTGGAAAAGAGGGCTAAGAGGTTAAGAACACTAGCTGTCCTCCTAAATGACCCAAGTTTGGCTCCCATGACCCATACATGGTGACCCACAACCTCTAACTCCAGTTCTGAGGGACTGACACCATTTTCTGGCCTCCATGGGCACCTGGCACACATGTGCTGCACAGTCATACACACACAGGCAAAAGACCCATACACACACACACACACACAAAAAAGACTTACATTTTCCCAAGGAGTATGTATTTGTGTAATACCTGAGTACATAACTTTAACTTTCAAAGTACTTTAGGAACTAAAAACAACCTGTAAATTGAAACCATAAAGACAAGTCAAAAAAAAAATCGAGAAAAATATCTATACTATAACAGGCAAGGGGCCAATATTTTACTGTAAGAACACTTACACATGAAGGAACACAAGAAAGAATACTGTGAACATTAGGCAAAGCATGGAGGAAATGCCATTTCACCTGTTGCGGTGAGGGTGGGCAGATGCAGCCAGACAGTGAACTGGAGAGGCAGGGTTGAACTTATAATGGAAGTCTTTCTGACTGGCAGCGGCTGTAGGGAGAGGTATCAGAAACAACTGTGGCCTAGAGAAGCTGCCATGTGAGCACAGGAAGCTTATGGCTGGAGTAGTTAGGATCATTTACAAACTGTTCTCAAGGTGTCTAGTCTGCTGTGAGAGTAAGATTATTTTGGGGCAGAACTTGCTCAAGTACTTTCTGTCTGGCTGGTGCACAATCTCCCTGTGACCTTCTTTCCCGACAGCACACCAGGTCCTGATATTTCTCCCACTAAAATGGTGGTTACATTTCCACATCACCACTGGGTTTTGGCAAGAACATAACTGCTTTTGTTCCTTCATTCTTTCCCCTCTACATGTCAACCCAGTGCCACCAGAGTAGTCTTTCCTCTCACACTTAATGCTAGTTCTCTGTTCAGAACCTTTCAGTGGGCCCCCTACCCCTTTCTCTAGATCAAGTCTAGTAGACTCAGAGGTCAGCATCCTTGACAAGGTTGTTTGTGTCTGTCTGTCTGTCTCTCTTTCAAGATTTATTCATTTATTATAAGTACACCGCACCTGTCCCCAGACACACCAGAAGAGGGCATCAGATCTCATTACGGATGGTTGTGAGCCACCATGGGATTGCTGGGACCTGAAGCAGTCAGCGCTCTTAACCGCTGAGCCATCTCTCCAGCCCCGACAAGGTTGTTTTTACCTCAGCTTGAAAACCATCTGTTCTAGCTAAAGAGGGTTAACAAGTGATCAGTATCTCTCTCTCTCTTTCCGTGTGAGCTTCCCAATCCTTTTTATATTTTCCTACGGGGCAGTTCTTACCCTTTCTTTTTCCTTATTAATCTGTACTCCAGTGTTCCACTGTGCTCAGCTCCACTTCCTCCCTTCATCAGAGAGAACGGAATGTGGAGTCTTCAGCTAGAGGTACACTCATGGCTCTGTCATCTAATAGTTTTGTGATTTAACTTCATTTAACAATTAAAATTATAACTGTGTGAGTTCATGGCATAGGGAGACAAGAGGACAACTTTAAAGAGTTCTCTCCTTCCACTTTTGTGAGGGTTATAGGGATTAAACTTGGATTGCCAGGCTTTTTTAGAAAGTGCCTTTACCCACTGAGTATCTCGCCAGCTCCAGGACTTGTTTTTTTGTTTGCTTGTTTTTGTTTTTATTTGAGACAGGGTTTCTCTGTGTAGCCCTGGCTGTCCTGGAACTCACTCTGTAGACCAGGCTGGCCTCTGCCTCCCAAGTGCTGGGATTAAAGGCGTGCACCACCACCACCCGGCTAACTCCAGGACTTGTTAAAACAAAAATTTTAAAAAAAGATGTTACAGGTATGACTGTTTTTCCAGGAGGAGTCTGTACCACACGTGTGTCTGATGAGAAAATTCATCAGATATCCTAGAACTGGAGTTAGGGATGGCTGTATGCCACCATGTGGGTGCTGAGGACCAAACCCTGGCCCTCTGCAAGTTAAGTGCAACGAGTGCACTTAACCACTGAGCCTCTTCTCCAGTTCCTTAACTTCTTAGTGTTATTTGCCTAAACTCTAAGACGTAATACTTACGTGACTTTTGCAAAAAATTAAACAGAGTTCAATGTAGAATAACTAATGAGAGCCTGGGGATGCAGGCAGCTCAGCAGCAGAGCATGCACTCAGGATGACTGCACTACACAAAACTAGTAAGAGAACCCAGGACACAGAAACACACACTCACACTGTATTGACATGAAGCCTTTCTAACTGGCTTGTACAGTTATTTTCTCCTACATTTAAAAAGTTAACATTAGGACTGGAGAGATGGCTCAGTGGTTAAGAGGGCTGACTGCTCTACTGAAGGTCGTGAGTTCAAATCCCAGCAACCACATGGTGGCTCACAGCCATCTGTAATGAGATCTGATGCCCTCTTCTGGAATATCTGAAGATAGCTACAGTGTACTTACATATAATAAATAAATAAATCTTTAAAAAAAAAAGTTAACAGAGTCCAGCTCTTGTTTCCCCATACTTTACGTTTTACCTCATTAACAGATGCTTGTCTCAAATGCTGCATTAGCTGAATTACAAAAACAAAACTCTGCTGGGTCTTATTACCTTTAGGTTTAAATTCTGGATGAGAAAACTAAGTTTTGAGATATTAAAACTTTACTATTAAAAATCTCGTAACTAGAGGAACAAAGATGAAGGGGATACTTTGGGTTGATTTATTTTTAAGATTTAAAGTGTCCTAGGATTTCTATGAATTAGCATCAGACAATCCTAATGGGCCAGTTCTTTTGTTCTTCCCTTCCACGGTTTCCCCAGGGAGAGCCAAGCACCGTCACCAGCTCTGGCTCCAACATCACTCCCTAGACACCAGAACTCAGGTTTTCCTCCAGGGAGTGCCACTAGCCTCTGACTTTCAGAAAGAAAGTATCCTGGAGACCTGGGCTTTGTTCCAAGAAAGATCAGGGTCAAGAATAAAACCCAAGTTTCTATCAGTCAAAAGTTCTCTTTTTCCTTTCAGTTTTCCGAGGCACAAGGGATAAGCTCTTGTTAGAGCCAGGCCTCCTGAGGACAAATAGGTAGAGGCCGCTCTTCCCAAGAACAAACCTCAAGAATTGGGAAGACAAAGGTTAAAGGGCATGAGATGGACAGGCTTTATTCTGTGTGTTCTTGATCTGAGCTGGGTGCAGACAATGTAACTACATGTAACTAAAATTCTTGAAATGAACATGAAACTAAACTGTTATTGATAATGTTCGTAAACTATGTTCATAAACTGATTTCCAGTCAGAAAACAACATCTAGGAATATAAAGATATATATTTATAAGCATGCATGCCTGTCTGTCTGTCTGTCTGTCTACCAATCCATCAGCTATCTATGGCAGGGTCTTATTATGTAACTCTGATCGGGCTGGCTTGGAGCTCACCTTGTGTAACAGCAGGGTGGCCTTGACTTTACAGGAATCTGCCTGCCTCTGCCTCCTCAGTGTTGAGATGAAAGACACACACCATTACACCTAGTTTAGGCACCTATAATTTCCAAACTTTGAAAAAAGTTTGGGAAAACATGGTCTCTTAGCTAAACCTCTTAAAATGTTTGGTTGAAATCTGAAGAGCCCTTCTAAAACAATCAAAAAGGCAGGCCTGTGCTTCCATCCCTTGCAAGGCCTGTCTAGAAAAGAAAAGACAAACCATATGCAGGGCCATGAGCTACACTTTTTTTTTTTTTTTTTT
>JADRCC010107186.1:0-13771 GCA_019843855.1 Hylomyscus alleni
TTTGCAAGAATTTTATTGAGTATTTTTGCATCGATATTCATAAAGGAAATTGGTCTGAAGTTTTCTTTCTTTGTTAGGTCTTTCCGTGGTTTAGGTTTAAGAGTAACTGTGGCTTCATAGAACAAATTTTGTGGAATAGTTTGAGAAGTATTGGTATTAGGTTTTCTTTGAAGGACTGATAAAACTCTGCACTAAACCCATCTGGTCCTGTGCTTTTTTTGGTTGGGAGATTATTAATGACTGATTTTATTTCATTAGCCAATATGGGATTGTAGGTGAAGAAAGTATGGGTTTTGTGAAAAATTATGATGCTTCTTGTTCCAAACTGTGTTTATTATCAACAATGCTAAATCTTACTCTAGAGAAATTAGCAATTTTAACCTTCAATACATGCCTTCCATTTGATTAATTAAGCACATTTCTATAGTTAGCTCACCATTTATAATAAATATTCCTCTAAGAGAGAATAAGTCAATCTTTGCTTATAGGGTCATTCAGTAAATGTTTTCATCTTTGCCACTAATGAACACTGTCTTTGAACTATAGCCACATATAATCTAGAAACTGATAAATATGACTATGCCTCTGTAAAATCTGATTTACAAAAACAGACAGTTATAATTTGGCTCATGTGTTTAGTTTTATTGACTTACTACATTAAAAGGGTTTAAAGTTTCAGTTTTAAGGGTGTCTATGTTTCTTCAGAACTGTAAAGGGATATCAACCCCAACATCAGATGATGATCATGTACTGTAGGAACTCGTCTGAGTATGTTCAGGTTAAATTTTATAGTCATTTTTATGTAGTAGTATATGAGCTCCAGTTTATGCATATTGACTCAGTTTCTTCATTTTTAGTGTCATCTTTCAGTTTGAAAATTCTTACTGTTACTTAAATCTTATACAAAGATGGTCTATCTTAAGTCTTAGTAAGGGCCTTATATTTGGAATATATTCAAAATCTTGCATCTAAGCATTTGGGCACATAATCACCCTCAAACACCTATCTTGCTAGTTTTTTTTCCACTCAAAATAGAAGATTGAAAACAATGAGAGACAAAGGGCTATGTTGTTGAATAAGATGCTTTAAATTAGCTCTGAGAGGAATTTAGGAGCAAACAATAATGTCAGAAAGGGACTTTGGTCACAAAACTGGTACTGAGAAAAGAACATTACCACAAAATTCATGGAATCTTTATTTTCCTAGTTGTGTGTGAAAGAAGAGAAATGCTTAGTATTTTTTTCATAGCCTCCTGAGGACTTCAGAAATTAAAAGCAGAACATAGCCAACACTTTGAAGCTCAGATTTAATCAGGTGGTCTTCTTGACCCCAAGCATTATTTTCCAACACTACAATTAAATAACTTCTCTTGAAGTTCTTTCCTAAATGGAAAGATAGTTCTATGATAAATAGGCTTCTAGCTTTGTTATTTTATTAGCTACCTTTGTTAATTTTGGTGAGTCACTTCTTTGTTGTCTTCTATTGCTTCTTTTTCTTACATAAGGTTGTAAGCTGTGTGTTGGTAGCTGAAACTCTAGAAGTCAAATAAATGACTTAGACAATGATAACAAAATGGAACACACACACACACACACTTCAATTTGTATAACAACTTATTTTCCTCAGAGTTTTAGTAGTAATCTCATATTTGAGGTGGTTTTTATTTTCCTTCTTTTATATGTGCCCCCCCCGAAGACACTAAGTGTAATTTATTTGAGTGCCACTTTTGCTTCTTTCAAGTTAAGGTTTGTTTGTCTTCCAACTTCATGAAGTCAAAAGATCAATCTCTCTCATGTCTCAAATATGTTTTAAGGATCTGGGTAAGTATATTGCTATTCCAGACAAAGGCAGAAGAGTACAATGTACACACAAGGTCATAAGTACAATTTCTTCTCTAGCAAGAATTTATGAGAGTAAATTTGATATGAGCAGCTGTTTTGAGGTGAAACTCAGGTGTGATTTTTTTCTTAGAAACTGCAGGTGTTTTTTATCCCAACATAAGTGTTCTTTATCCAATGTCAATCTAAAGTTAAAACTTAGTATATTCCTCCAAAGACTTGAAATATTAGAGATGGGTTTTAAGGAAGCAATAATAATGTTAATCCCGTCTCTGTATTATTTCATTATACTTCATTATTTACAAAGCCCTTTGAGTCAAACAGGACAGGTGGTAGCATTCTTTCTTTATAGGTGGAGAAACTGAGGCTATTAAATGCGATGAAGACTTTTCTAGACAAAAATAAATTAATGGAATTACCATGATTAAAATCTAGGTGAGTTTTAAGGTATTTTAAATACCACTATATTCTATTTCATGGTTCAAATAAACAGTATCATTAAGGAAAGCAATGAGGGAAAGAATTGGAATTTTAATAAAAAATTAATCATTATTTAATTAAAATAGACACCTATGCTTTAAAAAATAAAATTTATTGTGTATATCTGGAGTTTTTAATATGATGCTATATTTTACATTTCTATATATGAAAAGGTTACTGTAGTTAAACAGAATAACATATCTGTCATGTGACAAAGTTGAATTTTTGTGACAAGAACTGCTAAATATACTTGTTTAGTAAAAATTCTAATGCAATAATTTTTAAATCTTAGTTCTTAGGTGTTACATTAGGTCTCTAAATGTGTGTATTCTACATGTGGTATTTTTTATATAATCTAACTTCTGTTCCATTCTTTATCTCTGCATTTGTATTTTGTAAAAGGTATATATCAAGATATCATTATCATATTCATGACTATATATAATGAATATTAACCAACAAAATGTTTTAAAGCATTCAAAAATAAGGACACTGTCACAATGGGAGCAATGGAGATGTATGTAACACATTTAAGTGGAATCGTGTGGTATCCTCTTCATTTCTACAGTTTAATTAATGTAACATATTGTCCTCTAGGCTAATAATGTCAAGTGGAAGAAATTCATTTTTAAAGATGAGCAGTATGCTCATATGCATTACATTTTATCTATCTATCTATCTATCTATCTATCTATCTATCATCTATCTATCTATCTATTCTTTTCATCCATCCATCTATCCATCCATCCATCCATTGATCAAGGGACATTTTTATTGTTTGCATATCTTGGATACTGTGAATGATGATACAATTAACATAGAAGTGCTAATATCTTTGAGAAGTGATGCTCCGTACCTTTAATTTACTTATTTATTTACTTTACATCGTGATCACTGCCTCTTCTCCCTCTCTTCCCCCCTCACACAATCCCTGCCTGCATCTCCCAACCTCTTCTCCTCTGAGAAGGTAGAGTATTCTATTGAGTAGAATCTCCTACCCTCTCACATCAAATCTCTGAAGGGCTATTCATATCCTCTCCCACTGAGGTCAGACAAGGTAGCCTGTTAGGGGAACGGGTTCCACAGGCAGGCAACAGATTTAGTGACAGCCCCTTCTCCAGTTGTTGAAGAACAGGAATGAATATGGATGTTACATATGTGCAAAGTGCTAGGTCCAGCCTGTTTATGTTCTTTGGTTGATGCTTCAGTCTGCTAGAGCCTCCAAGGGTCCAGGTTATTTGACTGTGCTGGTATTCCAGTGGGGTTCCTATCCCTTCTAGGTACCTCAATCCTTTCTTCAGCTCTTTTGTAAGAGTCCCTGAGCTATGTCCAATGTTTGCCTGTGGGTCTCTGCATCTATTTCAGTCAGCTGGTGGGTACAGCCTCTCAGAGGACAGATATGCTAGGCTCCTGTCTATAAGCATAACAGAATAGCATTAATAGTCTCAGGGATTAGTGTTTGCTCAGGGGTTGGGTTTGAAGTTGGGCTGGTTATTGTTTGGGTTTTTTATGAATTTTGGATATTATCTCTCTGTCTGATGTTGAGTTGGTGAAGATCCTTTCCTAATCTGTAAATTGCCATTTCATCCTATTGACAGTGTCCTTTGTCTTACAGAAGCTTTGCAGTGTCATGAGGTCCCATTTATCAATTGTTGATTTTAGAGTCTGAGCCATTGGTGTTCTGTCCAGGAAATTGTCTTCTGTACCAATTCATTCAAGGTTATTTCCCACTTTCTCTTCGATTAGATTTAATGTATCTAGTTTTGTGTTGAGGTACTTGGAGTTGAGTTTTGTGTAAGGTTATAGATAGGGATTTATTTGCATTCTTACACGTGCAGACATCAGTTAGATCATCACTATTTGTTGAAGATGCTTTCTTTTCTTTCACTGTATTATTTTGGTTTCCTTGTCAAAAATCCAGTGTCTACGGGTATGTGGGTTTATCTCCAGGTCTTCAATTTGATTCCAGTCAAGGTTTGGCATTGCTGTAGAAGGGACTGCGTGACACGGTTCTGCCCCTGGAGCAGAGCCACCTTGGCATGGGTCTTCTTAAGCACTGATGATTGCTATATGCATAAGGCTCCTTTGTATAATAATGTGTATATTTTACTTTATGTTCCTCCTTTGCAAAATGCTCTCCCTACCATAGTTATTGGGGGATAGTCTCTCTGATAATGTTAATGACTCCATGATAGTCAGAAACAGCATGATTCTAGGAAGTGAGAATGTGTCTGGTGAGCTTCAGCAATATGGTGGCCATGACCTTCAGGACAGCCCTTGATGCTATGGGGACAAAACTCTAAAAACAGGAGTTCAAGAATATATAAATCAATGTAAGAACTGTTCTTTACAGAATTTCTCAATTATGCAAAATATAAGAATGCAATATGAATTGTATGAGGGGCTTCACAGGCCTGAAAGAATAGAGGCTGCTGCCCTAATGAGCCAGCTCTGCCAGAAGGATATTAAGGAAGGAGATAAAAATATTTAGGGAATTGTGATCTCAGGACAAGATTCTACCCAGCTAAGGTTATTGTTTGTGTTCAATGGTAAACAAAGAATAGTGTGGACTTTTAAACTGGAATGAACCATAATCTAGAAAAGGAGGGCAGACTTTTGATCCAGATCTTGAGGCTGGAAGACACAGGCTTTTGATCAGGATCTTGAGGAATAGTGGCCTTGAAAAGCCTAGGCCTAGGCACATTGGTACACACGTTTAATTCTTGGAGACAAAGGCAAGCAGCTTTCTGAGTTCTAGGCCAGCCTGGGACAGAGCAAGTTCTAGGTGAGGAAAAGCTTATATCTAGGCATTCTGGTGTACACCTTTAATCTCAGCATTCAGGAGACAGAGCCAAAAAGATCTAAGTTCAAAGTTTGTCTACAGAACAAGTTCTAGGGCAGCCAAACTTAGACAGTGAAGGAGTTGGAAAACAGAAAGCTGGTGATAATATTTTCTTCTTTTTTTATTGGATATTTTCTTTATTTATATTTCAAATATTATCCCCTTCCCTAATTTCCCTCCCCAGAAACCCTCTATTCCATCTCCCCCCCTGCTTCTATGACGGTGTTCCCCCTCCTACTCACCCACTCCTGCCTCCCCTACACTGGGACATTGAGCCTTCACAGGGTAAAGGGCCTCTCCTCCCACTGATGGCCAACAAGGCCATCCTCTGCTACATATGCAGTTGGACCCATGGACCCCTCTTCCGTGTGTTATTTAGTCCCTGGAAGCTCTGGGTTGGTTGATATTGTTCTTCCTGTGGGGTTGCAAACCCCTTCAACTCCGTCAGTCCTTTCTCTAACTCCTCCATTGAGGTACCTGTGCTCAGTTCAATAGCTGGCTGTGAGCATCTGCCTCTGTACTTGTCAGGCTCTCACAAAGCCTCTCAGGAGACAGCTAGATCAAGCTCCTGTCAGCAAGTACTTCTTGGCATCTGCAATAATGTGTGGGTTCGGTGACTGTCCTAGGCATATAACTAATAAATGCTCCAACATATAACAAGGACACATGCTCCACTATGTTCATATCAGCCTTATTTATAATATCTAGAAGCTGGAAAGAACCTACTGTCTTTCAACAGAGGAACGGATACAGAAAATGTGGTACATTTACACAATGGAGTACTACTCAACTATTAAAAACAATGACTTCAAGAAATTTTTAGGCAAATGGATGGAACTAGAAAATATCATCTTGAGTGAGGTAATCCAATCACAAAAGAACACACATGGTATACACTAAGTGTATAAGTGGATATTGGCCCAAAGTTCAGAATACACAAAATACAATTCACGGACACATGAAGTTCAAGAAGGAAGACCGAAGTGTGGATGCTTTGGTCTTAGAAGGGGGAACAAAATACTCATGGGAGGAAATATGGAGACAAAGTATGGAATAGAGACTGAATGACAGGCCATCCAGAGACTGCCCCAGCTAGTGATAATGTAAACAGAATAATGGGGTCATGCTCCAACTCCAGCAAGCATCAGAACTCAGCAAATTTGGCCATGTGGCTCTGTCTTTAGAGTCAAGTGGCTAAGGTCATAAAATGCTGATTTGTGGGGTAATCAAAAGGGAACTTGAAGTAAATGATTAAATTGATATGCAAATCTCAAGGAACATATTTTATGCAAAATGAAAGACTGGGCTTTTGTCTTCAAGAAAGAGCTATCCAGAGCAGAGAGTTATCTTGAGCAGAACACAGAGCAATCAGTTTGCATCCATCACTAACTCTGAATCATTTTTCCACTGCTCCCAAACACCTCTTCCTCAGGACCCCTGACCAGGCTATGATTGCTACTCAGCAATTCCATTGATCAACTTCTCTGTTTTTATACCAAAATTGTGCAGATTTCCATTACTATTGCTCTGTAGTAATTGAAATTAGGAATAGTGATACCTCCAGAAGTTCCTTTATTTTACAGGATTGTTTTGGCTATCCTGGGATTTTTTTTTTTTCCATATGAAGTTGAGGATTGTTTTTTGCAAGGTCTATAAAGGTCTCTTGGAATTGAAAGGTGCTCCTTTTATTCTGTTGAATAGATACCCAGAAAGTAAAGTTCTAGATCACAACTTAGTTTTACGTTTTTATTTAGTTAAAAAATCCCTAGGTCAAAAACCTACTGCTACCTAAGTTGTAGGCCCTCTCCTAGTATTATGATTTTGCTAAATAGAAATAACAATAAATTATCTTCTATGATTTATCTCTATACCTATAGATTAGTGCACCTCTCATCCCTCATTAGAAAAGGTTCTTTTTGTAGTAGATGTAGATTAATACAAAAATCCACAACTGGTAAACTTGGAGAGAATGAGACTGTGAAGTGATAAAGTACTCTATAGGACATCTATATACATACTTTCCCATCAAAGTTCAAGGTTCATCATAAAAGAAGGGGGTGTGATGATTTGAATGAGAATTGGACCTATAGGTTTATTTGTTTGGTACTTCATCCTCAGTGGTTGAGATGTATGAGGAGGTTTATGAGGTATGACTTTGTTGGTAGAGGTGTGCTACTGGGAGTCAGATTTGGGGATTCAAAAGACTCCTACCATTCCCAGTCATCAGTCTCTGTTTCATGATTTTGTCTCAAGGTGTGTATACTAAGCTGCTATTTCAACCACTTACAATGTCCACCTCTGTGCTGTCATGTTCCTCTCCATGATGATCATGGACTCTCTCCCTCTGTAAATGTTTCTTTTTATATGTTGACTTGGTCATGATGCTTGATCATAGCAATGGAAAAGTAAAATATGGAGTCCCATTTGTGTAGATAAGCTACTGCTGAGCATGAAGCTTATCCCCAATTGTGGTTGCTATATTCAATTGTCACTCTTCTGAAGAGAACTGGTTGTTCCATCTCCTAAATGTTATTGATTACAAATAGCTTTTTGGTTAGGGGTCAGACTTTGTATTGGGATTTCATCTGGGTTGAATTTGTGTAGGTCTTATGAATGCTTTCATAGTCTCTGTGAGGTCTATATGCTCTGTTGGGTCTGAAAAATGTTTTCCTTGAGTTGTCTACCACGTGTGGCTCTTTCTACATCTTCTTCTGCATCAATCCCCAAGCTGTGACAAGAGGAATGTGATAAGGACATTCCATTTAGGGTTTGGTGCTAAAATGTTTCTTACTCTCTTCACATTACAGAGTTTTCTTTCATAACTCAGTGAGTCTAATTTGTACTGTCCGTATACTCATAGGTGAAGGACCATACACTTAAGCATGGGTGACCTACAAAACATAACCTTGAAGAAACTTGACTCTTTTTTCCAGATACCACCGAATACCAGTAGCTCTTCATTCAGAATAAGTACTTATGAATAAGTCTCCCCAATCATACATGATTGAGTTAAGATATTGTATAGGCAACTATAACTGCAATGAATTATGAGTGCAGCAGTCCTTTCATATACAGAAAATATCATTTCATATGAAGAAATATATTAAAGTGGTTAGATAACATATCATTGATGCTATTAAGTAGACAGAGAGATAATGCGAATGAAGGTTTAACTGGGAAGAACAATGGGATAGTAGGGCAGAGGAGAGTGTGGAAAGGATAGCTAAGACAAAGGATGTTTGAAGAAGTCATATTGAGACTATTTTATAAGCTTCATATATAACATATGGATATTCACATAAAATAGTTTCTTTGGAGTTACCCTGCATGGGGGATTAAACCATCCCAGAAGCCATAGACAAAATAAAATCTTAGTGACAGGTGTGAAACAAATCCCTGTGAGTTGTTGGTTAAATGTATCTCAGAGATTCACAAAACTCTCAAGGCTACTATCATTTATTATGATAGTCCACCAGAACTTGAGGGTATACTAGGTTTACAGCAGTCCATAATGCTTAATAGTGGGGTTATGGTAACTGATTACCTGAGTTTCAATCTTGACACAATTACTTGTTAGCAAATGCTCAGTTTCCTTAAACCTTAGTGGCTACTATAAGATATGTACACTAAAGGAAACTAGAAAATACGGTAAAGGTTAGATAAAATGCTCCATAAAACTACCTAAACATGGGAACCAAACTGTAGTATATACTTGAAGTGTTAGCTATTATTAATTTTTATTTGCTATGAGTTGAAGTTACAACCTATAGTGCCTACAAAAGTTACCTGCTTTGGAAATAAAGTCATTAAAGATATATTTAATTAAGTTATGATGAGGCCATACTGGGAATATTTTAAATCATTATGACTGATTTTCGCAAGTAGGGAATTTGGATATATTTCTCCTTTTGAAGATCAAATTATGCTGTTTAGTCCTAAGAAGGTACTACAAACTAGGGGACAGATTTGAAACAGACTTTTCCCTTCTAAAGAGCATGAACCCATCAAGACCTTGATCTCAGACTCCAGTCTTTAGAACTATATGATAATAAGTTTCTGTACTTTAAGCTATGTCATTTGTTGTACAGCCTCACAAAGCTAGTATACTAACCAACAGAGTTGATGTGTCTCCGAGTCTTGTTCCTTTTTTGACACATATGGTACATTTTAGCATTCTTTTTATAGATGGCATGAATTGCACTGATGAAAATATCTTTTGTTTCAAATCTTAATTCTTCTTATAGAAAATATTTTCTATAATTTTTAGAAATATGTAGCTGCCCACAGCCACAATATAAGTGGGTCCTGTGGAAATAGGAGTCAGGGACCTGGATAACCATAATAATATCCATAATACCTTAATATATTACCTTATCAATACCTATCCAAATGGACAAGTTATAAAAATGGGCCAAGAGACGTCTGCCTTTACTCAGCCATGTTCCGTTTAATAGTAATGCCCCTTTGTTACAAAATGAAACCAGGTAGTAGGTAAGGTAAAACCCCTCCCACAAGTTTGTCAGCAACCAGGCCCAATCAGCAAGTTCTCTTTAGTCTCTGGAGGCAGGACTTCCAGCATAACTTCAGCAAACCAGGAGAGAGGCATGGCAATTAGCAGGAGGTGGGCAGAGAGGAGGGGCGATCCTAGGCAGGCGGGATCTGAAGAAACAGCCCTAAGGCAGGACGGTCACAGAAATATAGTTGTTTCTTCATGTCACTTTCAGTAGCAATAGATGTGATTCAAGAGAAGTAAACTGAAGGCAACCTGACATAAGTGTGATCATAGACAAACCTGGTCATAAGGCTTTATTTTTCAACAAGGCATTTAATAAAATGGTACCTTAATGCACGTATAACAAGTACCTGCCTGGTGAGTGCCAGGGTTCTTGCTAAAATGGAACATGCATACTCAAAATTTAATAACAGCATCTCGTCTGACAAGATCTTAATGCAAAAGTATACCTGAAAGACCACATAATTAATGGACTTTTTGTAATTCAAATAATAATTTAGTATAAAATATTTGATCCCTGCTAGAAGATAAATAATTCTTAAGTTGATTCTAATTAGAACAACATGTAGTAGGTATTCGTGTTGCTTCCCTCTTGAGATTTAAATTCACAAGAAAATTGAAAACAATTTAAAAATGTATTTCCTTTTATGTGCATTATGTTATTCATTCTTCTTCCCTGCTTGGGATTTAACACAGTCTTTTAACTAAAAGCTTAACATTTATTCTTATAAGCACTAATACTGAAAAGTCTCCAAACATTTAAGCCCATAAAATGTTTAAACTTCATTTAAATAAAGAAATGGTGACATGGGCTTTGTAATTGGCTTGAAGGATTTATGTGGTTTTCATGTTGTTACTAATTAACATTAATTTAACATCAATGTGGTGCCAACTTCTATACAAACTGGAACCCACACAATATGAAATTTAAAAGTTAATTCATTGTATTCAATAAGAAAACAAAATTGGTCTTGACTTCACCACATAGCCAAAGTAAATTGTTTCCAAGAACTTATACTATATAATGAATAAATATCAGAATGTTTAGCAAAGATTTTGTGAGAAGCTATTATAATTATAGCATCGATTCTTAAGATACAATGAATGCCATTAGAATTTGATACCATAAGATAAAGATCACTAACAAATCTGCTTTTACTTCAGATCAGCTATAAAGAGGGTTCCTTATTTGCCTTCATTTCTGCCTAGACTGTTACAAATTTGAGGTTTTTCAAAATCTTCTCATATTCTATATAATTCACTCAAACAACTCAAGAAGCACTATGGTTATTATTACCTTAGTTTGATATAATTATAAGTAATCAAATAAAAGGTATATAATGTAAAGTCTAGAAAAGTTCCAAACATGAGGACTTCTTTCCCTGTGTGTCATCCTCACAGTATATTGATATATTTCCCAAACAGGACTCGTCTTTGAGTTTTATTGTTCATAGTCTTATATGGTGTTTCATTACATAAGTGTGGTTAATGGAATAACTGGTCATATTTTTTCAACTCAATATGTTACTTCCCTCACCAGAATTCAGGTCCCCAGATAATGCTGCTGCATGGGAAGATTTAGATGTTGCAGTTTTTCTGGAGTAAGTACATCATTGAAGATGGGCTTTTAGATTATGTAATATTTCCCTACTTCTCTCTCTTGTTTCATGCTTCCATTTGAATATTTGCTTCCTTCTCCTGACACTATTCCTATCTCTGGCTTTCATATTTCCACACTACCAAGATAAACCCTTTTACTTATTTTTAAATTTTTTAAATAATCCTGTCTATTTTATAGCCCTGGCTTTTCTGGAACTGGCTATGTAGACCAGGTTGGCCTTGAACTCACCAAAATCAACCGGTCTGTGCCTCTACCTCTAGAGTGCTAGGATTAAAGGTATTTGCCATCATACCCAGCTTACATTCAGCTTATATTCTTATTTTCTATAACTCTATACCAATTATGAATTTCTTCCTTAAGTTGTTTTTGATCATAGGGTTTTATCACAGTAACAGAAAAGTAACTAATAAGATAGCCTTTATTGTTTTAAACTATTTCCCTCCCATATCTAGTCTCTCTAGAGTTTTATATAAGAAACAGATATAGTTTGTCAATGGATTTTAATGCAACATTTAGTACTTTAAGATTAGAAAATAATAAGCAATGTACTATTATTATTATTCAATATATATTTTATTATATATTAATATGAAACTTTTTAGTTTTGTATACTAAAGTACTAGTAAAGTAATTCATTAAAATAGTGGACTTATGATTAAAATTATATTTACTCATAAGTTTAATAAAAATTCCAGTGTATAATAACAATATTTATCTAACTGATTTTCTATTTTTATTTGTAAATAATTTATAAATTTATTTGATGGTTTCTCACTGTTTGCATAAACTATTACAAGTCCAATGTATATTTTTGCTTTTTTGAATATTGAAATAATACAGAAAACCAAAATTTTATACCAAGCATCTCATGTAGTCCAGGCTGATCTCTGATTCCCTGTGTAGTTGAGTCTGGTGTCTGCTTCCTGACCTTTCTGACTATACTTCCACGTGCTGAGATTACAGGTATTAATCCACATCTGGCCTCAAGGCAATAATTTTAACAAGCATTTAAAGTAAAATATGGTGCTTTAAAACTGCTATTTATCAAGTTTGAGAAACTTTGTCACAAATCAGGCAAGACTTTAGGCTCAAGCACTAATCACTTCTATGCCATTAGCTAGCAAAAAGTAATTGAAAAATATTTAACTTCTCTAATACATATTTCTCTCTCTCTTTTGAAATGGGAATAGTAGTATTAAAACATCTAATTCTTTTAGCAACACTACAAATAGTTTAGACATTAATCATGGTCATAAACACATTTAAAGCATTCAAAATTATCAACTGATAACAGATTCTAGCACAAAACTTATCAGAATTCTTTCACAGGCTTGAAGCTAAACAGAAATTTAACCTCAAAAACTCACTGTGGTGCTCTGTTTAGCCTGGGTAGCAAATTCAAATTATTGATGTTGATTCTCAAATTGAAACCATTTTCAATTTCTACATTAATGTCATATTCATGTCGTTGACTAGATGATACTTGGAAGTAGTGATTGATGATGTAATTTTTTTATTATTATAACATTATATGTGATAATCCTTAAGCCTATTCTATTAAATGGTAATTTGACACTTTTAATATAATGATTTAATATTATTATAAACAGAATTTTTGCACCTGGAAATATTATTTATGTTCATCATTAGCTATTCATTAGGAATATCACATTTTAGTTAGGAAGAATAAATTATAAATAATTAGTTTGATGCAACCAGTCTTCAAAAGACTAGTTTTCAGAACATCATGCTGTATGCTCTGATATATAATTTTTATCATTTAAAAAATATTGGTTTGGGATCCAACTTCCAACAATTAAATAACTGAGTAGCCTAATATATTTTCTTTACTTTACATGTAGAATTGAGAGTATAACATATACATCTCAATATAGGACTACCTAATATAATGCAAAGAAATACAAGCCTTAAATAGAAAAGAAATTCAAAACCAGTGCAACAACTGATTTGAAGCTGCAGCTGTCCTAGCTGGACTAAGCTGGCTTTAAAGATCAAAGCAACAAGTTGTTTAGTGGTCTTGAGATCACACAAAGTGAGAAACTGGAGTGAATGTTGTCTTCTACAACCAGAATCATGAAGCATATAGTCTCAGTGAACCATAGATCATACATCTCCTACTCAATTGGGTATAAGGAAAAGATAAGAAGAATTGTTTGTATTTTATTTTTATCTTTCACTATAAACTTTAAATAAATAAATTCTGTGAAATGGAACAAGAGTGGGCCTTTCCTCACTTGCACTGAGGATTTGAATTTAGTTTACCTTCAACATAATGCCAATAAAGGAATATCTTTAGTTAGGTGATGTATCTCTATCCTTTGGCAAAGTCAGTGAACAAGTCACTGAGGTAACAGTTTCCAAGCAAGAGGGTATTTCCTTGAAGTCAGCGTTTATCACTATGTATCAGGAAATGAGTAACATCATTAAATATCATTTGGAACTTATTAATTCTCATT
>JADRCC010107192.1:0-12293 GCA_019843855.1 Hylomyscus alleni
GCACCACTCTCTGCTAATCTGTGTGTATTGAAACGCTGTAATTTAGAAGAAAACCCCAGTTATTTGAAAAGATGGTGTGATTATGAAATGAACCAGCCATTCCAACTTTAAAGCCTGTAATTATAACAGAAGATAGTAATAGAAGTAAACCTGAAGTGAAGCTCTGAATGAAATCTTGGATTACCTAGAAGAACAAAAGAACAGCCAGACTTCTGAGTATATAATATTCTTCGGTATATTGCCACTTCAAATGACTTTTAAAAGAAGTCAGTGCAGTGGTGCATACACCTTTAATCCCAGCACTTGGGAGGCAGAGGCAGGTAACTCAAGGCCAGCCTGGTCTACACAGAGAAAGCCAGTCTTGAAAAAAGAAAGAACAACAAAAAAGAAGTCAGTGTATAAGGAAGTGAATGCGATCATACAGTCTTGCTGTCATTTCCTTCAGATGTGAATCCTTTTTAGGGCATTCATCACTGCAGGTAAACAAGAGCATCTGGCATTTGGGTGGTATTGGTCTTTCCATGATAATTTTTTTTAAAACACTTTTTGACTATGATTAGGTTTTCAACTATTGGTGGGGGGGATATAATTTCTATTTGTTAAACTGACTCTAAGTCAGCTGACCCAGAAAGTGTTCGTGCTTAGAAGTAAACTTCATGTAATCAAAATCATGGGACAGAATGACAGTTAGAAATGTACATAGAGACCAGTCATGAAGATGGCTGCTTGGGAAAACAGGTGTGAGATACAGTCTGTCTCCATGATTGATTTGCTCAACAGAACTTATTTTGGCCTATTTCTTGGAGTTGTGTAACGGATTGTTCTACAGGTGTTTTCCTGTGGACAGTGTGTGAATTCTAGTCACCAGACTGTAATAGCAGCTCATCCTCTTCCAGGCCAGACAGCTGGACACATGCCTATAAACATTGCTAAATGTCTTCTAATGGCCTGAATTTCCATCCTTGTACACCATTGACCCAAATCCACTCTTGTAGTAAAGGCTTAGCAGAGGAAGTGCACAGCCGTCTGCTGTGAACGGTAGGCTTTTCTCCGTGCTGTTCAGCAATTGAGTTAGTGTTGGTTCCAAAAGTCAGTGTAGTTTGAAAACTTTTCATGTTCATTTCTGAAGGCACACAAGAAATTGTTTCTCTCAGAAAGCTTACAGGTTTTTTAAGCAATGCAGGAGAGAAGTAGAGAACTTGAATAGCATGCTCCAGGTCCTGAGTACAAATCTCAGAAACATTAAAACAATATCATTACTAAGAAATGGTATCAGGAAGTCCCTGTTTGTTTGTTTGTTTGTTTGTTCTCCAGTGCCCCTGCCTCTCCACAAAAATGACCATCTACTACGCCCCAGAGGCTGTGTACGTAACTCTAAGGTAAATATGGAGTGTTTCTGTGGAGTAGCAATTTTACCAGTTTTATGTAAGTGTAAACCTGAGTGTGTGTTACAGAGTATACATTTACATCCATGTGGTAGCTTCAAGAGAAAAATCAGGTTTTTTGAGGCAACCATTTTATGGGGCAGGATTGAGAAGTGATGAGTCACTCACTCTGAGGGAGCTCTCACTCTGCTTCGTTGGTTGCTGTTCCCTCCTATCCTGACAAAACATTTACTTATCCTAAATATCCATCTCTACAAGTTTTGTGATTGGAGCTAGTTTAACTTTTCCAGAGAGCAGAAGAGACTGAACTGTTCTAGATGCACCCTTCCTCCCCCTCAGTCCGAGCGCCCATGCAGTGCTGTGTTCCTGCTTGTAAAGACCTTACTGCTCCTGGTTCCTGTCCACTTAAACAGGCCACGGACCCTAATAACGAGCAATATGACTAGTTTCTTGTTATAGTGAAATGGCAGCATCCCATCCTGTGGACACAGTTCTAGTGTGGGAAGAGAGTTATAGTTTATTTCCAGCCTTGTCTTAGTCTTAGAATTACAGCCTAAACTTTCTTTGCCCTGTCTAAAATTTAAATTTTATACTATCTCAATCCAATTTACTCATATCATTCTTGTAACTCTGTGCCTTTTTTTTCCAGTAATAGTTAAGACTAATCCTTTAGAAACACTAAAATATTTTTTGAGCATCCTGTCCCATGCTAGGTACTATGCCAGAGTGTAGGATAAACACATTTCTGGAATGGCCTGGTAAGGAAGGTGATGCTGCCTTCCAGTGGTTCCTGGGGTCAGCTGCATCTGATACCTTGTGGCCCACTTGACCTGGTGAGGAAGTTTCTATTAGATTGTAGTTTTTTGCAAGCTGTGAAGCTGATTGTGCTGCAAAACCAGGTTAATTGGCAGGTTGGCTGAAAAACCTGGAGGTGGGAAAGGTCTGTACGCAGGCATTGTTGGAAGCACAGAAGGCTGTCAGAGGCCAGTGGAGAGAAGATATGTAAATGGGGTAGATACCTGTCTGCTGCTCACAGAGGACACGGGATCCACTGGACATGGAGTTATGGATAGCTGTAGACTGCCAATTGAATGCTTGCAACCAAACCGGGCCTTCTGTAAAAGCAGTAAGTGCTTCTAACTGCTGAACTGCTTCAGCTCCAAATACCGATCTTCTATTATCCCTCTTGTGTGCCCATTCCCCATTGCTCACAGAATGCTGAAATCCTAGGGATGACTAGCAGGCCGTGATACCTGCCCCTAGTTATCAGTCTCTCCCTGGCCCTTCTAATGGAGGATAGCCTATCATGGCAGGGGCTGAAGGCAACTAGCTAGTGACATGCATTCCTAGTCAGGAGGCAGAGTGAGGCATGCTGGTGCTTACCTTGCTACTCTTTCTAGTCAACCCAGGACCCACCCTAAAGAACAGGTCCACAGGTAAGGCATGCCTTCCCACCTTAACTAACACCTAAACTTGGAGAACCCTTCATAGAGGCTAGTCTCCCAGTTCATCTTAAGTCCTGTCAAATACACAACCATCACCAAAAGAATTGTGAGAAAATTTGATAGAGAAAAATGTAGTTGAGAGATAATACACTGATCATATCAAAGAGTAATTAGATCTCTGTTACTGGACTGGCTTTGCTCTCTTAACCGTTCTTGGATTGGACAGCTGTATTTGTCAGATCCTGTAATAGGTGCCAAGGATCCCGCACCAGACACGCCAGTCACAGCCTCTGCCATTATGGAGTTTATATTCTAGTGTAAGGGAGTCGTAATAAAGAGTAAAGAGATAATTTCTGCAGATGTTCTCTGCCTCAAATAATACAAGAAGTGGCTGGGAGTTTTCTGCACTTATGCCAGCAATCTTCAGTTTTGCTAAAATACACATAAGTTCACTCTCCTAGCCAGCCATTTTTAAAGGTACATAGTTCAGCAGTGCTCAGTTTGCAACACTTGCATAGAGCCAATCTGCAGAAATGTCCTTTGTTGCAAACGAGATTAACTCCATTAAACAACTGCCTTCCCTTTTCCCAGATTCTACCCCACCTTCCTGAAACCTAGTGGTTGCTAGGCAAGTGTTGTGCAGCTGAGGCACATCCCCAGCGGAGGCATACAGCATTTGACTTTTGAGGGTTAAGTATCAAATAGGGTCAGTCATCTGCATGGGATTTAAAAGCCTGGAGGAGTGGGAGCATGGTGATGCCCGCCTGGGGTGGCTACCCTTATGAGGTTGAGGCAGGAAGATAATAAGCTTGAATTCCACCAGCCTGGGCTGCATAGTGATTAACATTTTAGCCTGAGCTACATAGAAAGACTGCTCAAACACGAGACAACCCTGGTAGAAAGGCCAATGACTTTGCTTGGGTCTCCTTGGCAAGACTTGGTAATTATCTTTAAAACCTTTTGTTTCAAGATTTACCATCTCCGGACAAAAATCCCCACCTTTTGAACCTCGTTAGACGTCAGACTTCCTGTATCTTTTGGAGGCAACTAAATACGTAAAGCATGAACCTGGGTTCAAGAATCATCCGGACAGAAATGGGCTGCACCGGTGGGGCTCTGGGCCGGAAGGCCGGGCCCCTCGGAGGCCCGCCCCCGAGAAGCTCCGCCCACGAGGTTAGCTCGCCCCCTCTCCGGGGTGTGCTGTGGAACCATGGGGGAGCATTGGGCGCTGGGCCCGGCGGCAGGCTCCTCGTTGCTGTTGTGCTCGGTGCTGCTGGCCGCGGGGTGCGCGCTGGGCCTGCGTCTGGGCCGCGGGCGGAGCGCGGTGGAGCGTTGGGTGCTCGCCTGGCTCTGCTACGACTCCCTAGTGCACTTCGTGCTGGTAAGTGTCGCCGCGTCACCGCCTGCCTTGGGGCTCCGCCCGAGCGAGGAGGGATGGGAGCCCGCAGCCCTGATGTCTCTGGCGGCTGGCCGGATGGTGCAGCCTTTGGCCTTGATGGATTGATCCCCCAGTTCAAACCGAGCGCCTTACTCCCCAGGTGCTGCCTACTCTATCAAACGAATTGAGAATTAGGGATCAAACTGGGAATTGCTAGAGGAATTATTCCTTCTCCCTTTAAACTTGGTTTAACTTTTTTTTTTTTTAATTCGAGACAGGGTTTCTGTGTGTAGCCCTGACTGTCCTGGAACTCACTCTGTAGACTAGGCTAGCCTAGAACTCAAAAATCCTCCTGCCTCTGCCTCCCAAGTGCTGGGATTAAAGGCGTGTGCCACCACTGCCCGGCTTGGTTTAACTTCTGTAGGTCAGACATATCTAGAAGTCCATTTCTTGTTAGGTCTCCTAATTTTGTAGAATATAGGTTTTTTAAAGTATGTCCATACAATTTTCTGAATTTCTTGATGTCTGTTATCTTCCTTTTCAACCCTAATTTTATTAATTTAGGTCTTCTGTCTTTTGGTTAGTTTAGCAATCTTATTAGCCTTTTGTAAGAATCAACTTAAGTTTTATCGATTCTTTTTTGTTATTGTTCTTATTTTATCAATGCTTGCCTTGCTTTTGTTTTTTTTTGTTTTGGTTTTTTTGAGACAGGGTTTCTCTGTGTAGCCCTGGCTGTCCTGGAACTCACACTGTAGACCAGGCTGGCCTCGAACTCAGAAATCCGCCTGCCTCTGCCTCCCAAGTGCTAGGATTAACGGCGTGCACCACCACTGCCCGGCTGCTTGCCTTGCTTTTAATTATGTCTTCCAATCTACTGTTTTGAATTTGGGGTTACTCCTGACCTTTCAAACTCTCGAGGTGCATCATTAAGTTATTTATACAGGCTTTCTGACTTTTTTTTTTTTTTTAATTGTAGGCACTAAGAGCTATAACTTTCCCTCATAGGAATTTTCATTTAATTCTGAGATCTTTTTTTCTTCCCTTGGTTTACTCAACCGCCTATTCATTATCCAGTAATCTGTTGTTCAATCTTCTTTAGTCGATGCATTTCTGGTTTAATGTACTCAAGGTAGAGGCGGAATGCAACCAGATTCTGTGCCAGGCTACAACCTGAATGGCCTCTAGCCCAGTTTGCAGTAGAGGCCTTCTTCCGCTCTGGAATCTCCCGACCCAGGTTTCTACTGTCTTCTTTTCTCTCTCGGTAACCTTAGCTTTCAAGCTTTTACCAGAGATCCTGTTAAACTTTTCTTAGAACACTGTAGAGCTTTTCTAGCCCAGTTTCAAACCGGTTCACATTCTTACAACTCTGTTCCAAAGACCCAGAACCTCCTGGTGAGGTTTACCAACTTATCTTTGTAGTTACTTGTTTTATTGCAGCAACAAAATCCTGACAAAAGAAACTTAAGAAAGGCAGGTGGGCTTTGTTTTGACTGGCTGTTAGGGGCCTCATGACAGGGGAAGGCAGCAGGAGGCAGCTGTGCGCAGAGGCTCCACAATCAGGAAGTAGAAAGCAGTAGATTCTTTCTCCTGTATTTAACCCATGCCCCAGGAATGGTACCACTCACATGTAGAGAGGGTCTTTTCACCTCAGGTAACCTAGTATAGATGATCCCTGACGGGTCTGGGTTTCCGTGGTGGTCATAGATCCCATCTAGTTGACGGTTGATGGTCAATATTAAACATAACCTGGCCATCAAATTCACCTAAAATAAGGTGAGTAATTTTCTTTTTTTATTTACTTGTTGGTAGGGCTCGAGAAGGCGTGCAGCTGCCATACCATTGCATATGGGGAGCAGTTGGCAGAGTCAGAGCCAGTTCTGTCCTTCCCATTGTTGGGTGTTGGGGATCAAACTGAGGTTATTGGACTTGGCAGAAGGGCCTTTATCCACGGAGCCATCTTGATAGTCTCTCACCCCACTTTTGAAATAGCCAGTGCAACTGCACATAGGTAATTCTGATGTCTTACTCCCTCGCAGTTTTTAAAAATATAATCTTAAATACTTTTGGGGGGGGGACAAAATCTGTCCTACTCTCCGTCTGAAGAGAGCTGCAGCTAATCTCCATAATCTGGCAAAGCAAGCAGTGTTTGGCCTTCGTTTAGTTATGAGTATGAGTGCAATGCCAAGTGTTTGCATCGTTTAGTTATGAGTATGAGTGCAATGCCAAGTGATTCCTTATTGCCTAATAGTGTGTGAGTTATTTCCCTCAAAGCCTGTGTGTAAAGAATTGATTTTTAAGCAACGATTTGAGTACACATAATTCCCCAAAGAACTAAGGCAGTAAAACAGGTACAGTGTATGTATTTGTTACCCCAGCAGAGGCAGACAGATGAGAATCCCAAATTTGATTACATAGTAAATTCAAAGCCAACATGGCTACATGAGACCCTGTGTCAAAAATAAACAAATACAACCTAGGTCCCCAACAGAAAATACATAGCTAAAACATTCCAGAAATATAAAAGTATAAAGATTCTCAAAAAATGTATTTGTTGGGGCTAGAGAGATTGCTCAGTGGTTAAGAGCACTGATTGCTCTTCCAGAGTTCCTGAGTTCAATTCCCAGCAACCACATGATAGCTCATAACCATCTGTAATGGGATCTGATGTCCTCTTCTGGCGTGTCTGAAGAGAGCAACAGTGTATTCACATACATAAAATAAATAAATAATTTAAAAAATGTATTTGTCCACCACCCAGTTTAAGTTGACTTCTCAAGCACAGATACAGGTAACATGACACAGGCCTCCCTCCATTCAAGGTACCTTGAGGCCTGGTCTGATTGTGGAATTAGTCTCCTCCCAACCAACCTCCCAACCCCCTTCCAGATCTGGAGGAAGCCTCCTATAGAGCCTGTGGTTGCCTGCTGTGAAGGGCTCTTCTGTGATGGCCCTGCTGTAGCTTTCCCACCTAAGGTACACCTTTCTCCACAGATGGAAGTGACCACTCACAGGCTATTCAATGCTTTGGGCAGAGTCTTTGGACACCAACCTCAGAGGTCAGTGGGTAGGACCCTTGAGTTGCAGTGAAGTCTGTAAGGAACGGACTTGTCTGGATTAGTTTGGACTAGCAGTTAGCTGCAAGGGCATCCAAAAATATGGGATGCATTGATCCTATGAAGAAGAGCCTTGAGCACTGGATGCCCTCACTCTTGGCACTTGAGCTGACTTCATTTCCTCTCTACACCTCCCAAGTTTGTTTCTTGCTACCAAACCAAGAGCTTGCTTCTGAGACAGAGGGTTTTTTTTTTTTTTTTTTTTTAAGATTAAGGTATGTGTGTGTGTATATATGCCATCTCTCCAGCCCTGAGATAGAGGTTTAAATCATGCATTCCCAAGGGCAGTTCACTGAAGTGTCCAGCTAGAGTATGCCGAGTTATCGTGAACGCCATCAGCCTGACTGGATTCAGAGCTTCCTGGAGATGTACAGAGCTCGGGGAGGCATGCAGCTGCATCTGTGTGCATCTGTGAAGGCGTCTCTAGAAGACTTAAGTCGGAAAGGCCTGCCGCGGATAAGGGTGGTACCATCCTGAAGGCTAGGAGTATGGGGACACAGGAGGGAGCTGGAGTGAAGGCATTCACAGGCACAGTCTCTGCTTCTTGGTCACTTTGCTGTGATCTGCTCTGCTGAGCCACACCCATGGGAACTCAGAAGAGATCTCCTTAAGTCACCTAAGATAAGTGTCACAGTTGTGAAAAGTCTAATAGAGGTTGGTTACCTTGGCCTCCAGCACTGAGCCAGCCCCGTGTGGCTAGAATGGAAGGAAGGTAGCAGGCGTCCCACAGTGCACAGCTGCGTGTGAAGCAAAGAAGTGCTTTGGTACATTGCTTTCTCCTGTCACTGAGGGCAGGTGGGTGCAGGGTTTCCTGCAGTCGAGCAGGGCCTTCTAGATATGGCCAGAAGCCAAGGTAGGAGGTCCATGCCTAGGTGTGGGGAAAATCCAACAGAGGTCAGACAAGGGAGGAAGCTGCTGGTGCTCTGGCTGAGAATGGAGCAGGAATGACATGGAGTAAGCATGGCTGTTACGTAGTGGGAAGGATTTGAGTAAGAGCTCAGTGTGGCTGATGTTACAGCATTCCCTGTTTTGTGTTTTTGCCATTCCTTCAGGCTTGGAACCCCCATAGCTCTTACTGTTTCCTAGTGACTGGAGCAATCGGGTTAAAGCATTTGAGTTTTTAAGCCTTGTTCCCAAAGCAACTTGGGAACAACTTCAGAGCAATAAAGGTAAAGATGGTTGTCTTAGTTAGGGTGACATCACGACCAAGAACTCTTATAAAGGTCAACATTTAACTGGAGCTAGCTTACAGGTTCTGAGGTTCAGTCCATTATCATCAAGGCAGGAAACTGGGCAGTGTCCAGGCAGGGGCTAGGAGTTCTACATCTTCATCCAAAGGAAGCCAGGAGCAGACTGGCTTGGAGGAGGGTCTCAAAGTCTACCCCCACAGTGACACACTTCCTCCAGCAAGGCCACACCTCCTAATAGTGCCACTCCCTGGGCCAAGTAAATTCAAATCACCACAGATGGTAAAGAGAAATTATAATGGTGGGGTCCCAAGGCCCCAGAAGCCAAGTCTGTGAACTTCTGCCCTCTTTCCATAGGCTCCTTTTACTCTCTTCAAGGCAGGCATTAGAGACAAGAAATTCTCTTCTCCAAGGTGGGTCATAGGAGCAGAGTGAACACACATACCCTTGCCCTGCCTCTCTTTCTTGGAGCTGACCATTACACTGGTCTGGCCTCTATCTCAGGAAGAGAAGCCAGGAAGAATCTGGACACAGGCTTTGCTGCTTGTTCCCCATGGTGGCCACTGATTCCCCATGGTGGCCACTGGTTCCCCGTGGTGGCCACTAGTTCCCCATGGTGGCCACTGATTTTTCTGTGCTTTGCTTGCACCAGTGCTGGAAAATTCCAGTGAACTAGAGACTTGGTAGAATGATTGACTCTCCTGCTTGAAGTCCTGAGTTCATCCCCAGCACTCCATAAAAGCCAGATGTGATAGTATATGACTGGGATCCCAGCCCTGGGGAGTCAGACACAGGATGATTGCCACAAGTTCAAGGCCAGGGTGGTCTACATAGTGAGTTCTAGGCCAGCCAAAGATAGGTAGAGACTCTGTTAGTCTGAATGGTCACCATCACAAAGCCTAGAATCACATAGGAGATGAGACTCTGGCCATGAATGTATGGAGTTGTCCTGATTGTGTCAGTTGATTTGGGAAGGTTGATGTGTGCTGGTGGACAGGTCTTAATTGTGGGCCTGATCCGGGCTGTGTAAGTATTGAGTGTGGGGTTGAGGGGTGAATGTGGGGTTGAGGGGTGAGTGTGGGATTGAAGGGGTGTCTTAGTTAGGGGTTTACTGCTGTGAGCAGACACCATAACCAAAGCAACTCTTATAAGGACAACATTTAATTGGGGCTGGCTTACAGGTTCAGAGGTTCAGTCCATTATCATCATGGCAGCATCCAGGCAAGCATGATGAGGAGCTGAGAGTTCATCTGAAGGCCACTAGGAGAAAACTGGCTTCCAGGCAGTTAGGGTGAGTCTTATAGCCCACACCCACAGCGACACACCTTCTCCAACAGAGCCACACCTTCTAATAGTGCCACTCCCTGGGCGGAGCATATACAAAACATCACAGGTAGTGAGTGTGAGAAGCAGCAGAAGGAAAGGCAGGCTGGTGGAGGAGGGGAGGAGTGTGGGAGAGCAAGAAGCAGGTTCAGACAGGAATCGTGAGCAGGAAGGGAAGGGAGGGATGAGGACGCCTCACGTAGCGACAGCAATAGCTGTCTGCTGGTTGAGTGTCACAAGGCGGTCCTTTTATGTGTACCCTGCTACCCTGGGGACTGGCTGGAATCTGACTTCTTGTCCTTTGATCAGCCTCTGTGGGTTTTGTTCCCAGCATACATGTTCCCGCTGCGCTGTTTAGGCTTGTTCTTCAGGATAGAGGACAGTTGTCGCAGGGAGCCTGGGACAACTGCATGCACACTCCTGAAGAGGTTTGTCTGTGTGTTAGGTGTTAACCTTTTTCCAGTTACCAACACCAGCTGTCTCTCACCTTCTGCTACTACAATGTTAATCTCTGACTCTCGGGCCTAGAGTGTCTTTCTTTACCCACTGATAAACCATTGGCTTCCTAGGCTGCCTTTTTAATTCAGTCTCTCTGGCCTCCCTCTTCTGTGCAGTGTCCTGGCACGGCCACCTTTGTCTCATTGGATACATGAGTGTCTAGTAAATGAGTGTGTGCGAGGCTTTGGCTGGAAAGCCCAGCCTGAAGGTGAGCACTCAGGATTCTGTCTACTTGGGTTATCTAGATCGTCAGCCCTTTGGCTGCCTAGAATTCACTAGCTTCTAACATCATGAACCGTGCCACCTAGCGAGAGCAAGGGTTGTCTGCGGCTGAGTGTCAGAACGCTGTCCTTTTATGTGTGCAAATGTCTGAAAGGTACTTCAGATGCCAAGAGAATCTTAGTTTCTCCCTCCAAAACAGCTTACACTTTGTCCTGACAGCAGAAACAGCATGAAGGCTTCTGTTTTCACCCTGGCTGCCGTGAAACCCACACAGCAGAGGGCGTCTGCACGGACGGCTCCCTCCAACCCCTGGGCTGGATTTTCTTCCTCCTTTTGACTAAAAATTTTAAATTCATTTAAATGTTTTTGCTGCCATTGACATAAACTCTTTTCTTTTTTTAAAAATTTGAGACAGGGTCTCACTATGTAGTCCTGGCTGACCTGGCACTCGCTATGGAGAGCAGGCTGGCCTTGAAATCACTGGGATCTGCCTGCCTCTGCCACCAAGTGCTGGAACTAAATGCACATACCCCATATTCAGCCTTTTTTATATGTAAAAGGAATTTGAATTCTTCAGAAATGCTGCTTATTCTGCTGGGTGTGGTGCTATCTGTGGTCTCAGAACTTGGAAGGCAGAAGCAGGAGAATCAGGGGTTCAAGGACAGCCTCAGCTCCATAGCAAGTTTGAGGCCACGCTAGGCTACATGAAACAAAACAAAACAGAAACAAACAGGCGAGAAAGATGGTGCAGCAGTTAAGAGCACTTGTTGCTCTTGCAAAATACCCAGGTTTGATTCCAAGCACCCACATGACAGCTCAAAATCATTTTTAACTCCAGTTTCAAAGGACCTGATGCCCTTTTTTTGGCCATTCTGTATACCAGGCACATGGTATACAGACACAGATGTAGGCAAAACACCATGCACGTAAAAGATAAAATAATAATAACCACTTTTTTTTATTATTTCTTTTGTTTTTGAGGTTATAATTCTCCATCTTCTCGTTCCTCCCAGGAAGCCATCCGTTATATGCCTCCTTACTCCCTTTCAAATTCATGATCTCTTTTTGTGTTAACAGTTATTACATGCATATCTATACACACATACACAGGACTAAATACTTGTTTGCATGGCTTTAGGGCTGACCATTCGGTATTAGATAATGAATTGGTGTGCTTGACCCTGGGAAGGTGATTTCTCCCCCTCTCGACAGTCCTTAGTTGCCTGCGTTTTGCGTAGGGTTGAGGTCTTATGGGCTTTCCCTCATCCACTTCAGCATGCCCTTGTTGTCGTACTTTATTCGGCTCATGTTTAGGCAGTCATGTTGGTGAGACTTTATAGGTGCAGCTTCAGACGTTCCTAGGAAACACAGCCTCACACCAGAAATCAATCAACCAATAAATTAAGCCACAAAGCAAGCACAATGGAATCCCTGTGGTTTTGCTTTTAGACGTGGTGTCTGGCTCTGTAGACCAGCTGTGTAGCCCAGGTGAGTTTCAAACTCACATTGCTGGCTGCCGTTCTTCTTGCCACCCTTCCCCTCTCCTACCTGCTGCAGGTTCTCTTCAAATACGGGGTCGGCTGGGTGTGGTGGCACACACCTTTTGACCCAGTGCTTGAAAGGCAGCAGAGGCAAGGTACATCTCTGAGAGTTCAAGTTCAGCCTGGTC
Organism: Hylomyscus alleni; assembly: GCA_019843855.1. Lineage (NCBI taxonomy): Eukaryota > Metazoa > Chordata > Mammalia > Rodentia > Muridae > Hylomyscus > Hylomyscus alleni. Next base: position 12,221 of record JADRCC010107192.1, read on the forward strand.
TACAGAGTGAGTTACAGGCCAACCCAGTCTACAGAGTGAGTTACAGGCCAGCCAGGGTCTACAGAGTGAGTTA
>JADRCC010107201.1:0-14078 GCA_019843855.1 Hylomyscus alleni
TTTTTTTTTTCCTGTTTGCCTTCCCAAATTCAGCTAAGATTCTCTGAGAATAGCTGTATTCCATAAAGAGATAGGGTGTAACCCCCAGACCTTAACTTTTTACCAGGAAGTTCAAAGACGGTAAAGAAAGCTTAATTGTAAAAAGGAGATTTGAAGAAATCCAAATGCTGAGCCTTTGGAGATGATCTCACCACACGTTTAACATGTCCTTCAAGGCAAACTGTTTCTTCCTGACGATGGTTTAGCTTACCAGGAAAAGCAGAAGTTTCCATCACTATCCTGTGATAGAAAGCAAAACCAAAGATTTACAAAGTCTTTCAGAAAGATTTCTCTTCACACTGATAAAGAAGTAAATACTAATGTATGAGGGGTTGGCTTTTCAAAGGTTTATTCATACCCATGTTGTCTGATAATTTTCAATAAATCAGAAGTTACTACAATGATGACCTTATGCAGTTTTGTAGTTTCTGAGGGATTGGAAATAATGAAATTATGTGTCATAGCTTTTTAGGTGTTGAGAAAATTATTTTGAGACCAAGAGTGGTACTGGTTGAAGTGACTTCTTTAAGGTGCTTGAAGGGTTAGAAAATGTTTCTGTTTGAGATTATTTACACACAAGGAAATGTATGTGATATTGGGGGGTAGAATGCAAATATAGGTATGAAAGTTGTTTATATTTCATATATAACCTATATGTCTAGGCTGAAGGTAATTTTATATATTATTTAAATAAATTTTTACATGAAACAAATTTTGATGACATAGAATCTTTCCCTTGCGGCATCTTGATAGTACTCAGACTATTTCAGTTTTTGAGTCTTTAGATGCTTAACCTATACTGGCTTTTTGTGAAAATACTTAACAACTTGTAGAGTTTGTGGGGTGAAAGAATGAAAAAAGTTTGATCTTATTATGTAGAAATGGGTGAAATTTTAATTTAATTTTCTGTATAGTGTTTACCAAGGTAAAAAAAAAAAGACAAAGACAATTGATATTTTGAAAAGACTTCTATCAAAAATGGTTTCTACTAAGCATAATATTTAAAAAATCCATACAATGTTTTTATTAATTGAATCAATTTCTCATGTCTACTGCTTTTAGACATTAGTATTCTTTATGTTCCTTTACACACACACACACACACACACACACACACACACACACACACAAACTCATAAATTCTGATGTTGAAATGGAACTCGGTACTTTGGGGTTGCTAGGCATGAGCTCCACCACTGAGCTACACTCCCATACCTTTTTTTGTTTTTAGATAGGATCATACTGTGTACTATCTTGAGCTTATTCTGTAGCTAAGGGTGATACCAGCTTTGCTATGAAGCCCCGACAGATCTCAAACTCAAAACTCTCGGGCGTCTGCCTTCTAGTGCTGGGATTTACAGGTTCTTACCACTGCTCCTGGGTATTTTGGTATTCATATTGCCATGCCACATCATTCTCTTATACGTTAACGTTTTTCAGCCAGGCAAAATTATAGCTTAACCTACATTAGTTTTGAGACCCATGCAGAACATGCTTGAATATGAGGAAGAAATGGTAGAAATTTCTGTGTACAGGACTCAAATTGTTGTGGTCTGTATATATTTAAAGTACAAAGTGAGAAAGCCATTTTAAATGAATATTTTAGTTCCTTGGCTGTTTTGTTTTAGATTTAAAATTTTTATCATACATAGATTCTATAAGGTCATATATATTGTACTTACATGATCTCTCCCCATACACTGCGAGTCTTAACTGTCCAGACCCTTCCTTCCTGTCGGTTCCCTTTGTTTCTGTAGATGATTTTATCTTTACTTCTTATCTGTACATATATGCTTTTATTAATCTATAAAATATAAAACCCACAAATGAGAGAAAACATGCAACATTTTTCTTCCCAGAGTCTACCTTGAGTCACTTACTATTGTCTGTAGTTTGCCATCCATTTTTCTGCAAATGGCATAACTTCATTCTTCTTTATTGCTTAAGGGATTTTATTGTATATATAAATCCTATTTTCTTTATCCATTCTTCTCTTGAGGACACTTAGGTAGGGTCCTCATAATAATAATATAGCTATTGTGAGTAGTGCTGAAATAAACACTGATATGCAAGGATCTCTGTGGCTCAGTTACTTGGAGTCATTTGAGTATATATCCCGGAGCTATATTGGCTGGGCAATATGCTAGGTCTGTTTTAACTTTGTTTTTAAAGAAACTCTCTATCTGCCAAGTAAGCTCTGAACTCCTAGCTACTCCTTGCTCATACGGTTGTTACTCCATTATGTTTGCAAGGAGCCTTAGGTGGGCTGCTTACTTGGATGCTTATTGCTATGCTTACAATTAGATTTTATCCCATTGGGCAGTGCCAACTGGACATTGTAACCACTTGCCCTGCCCCTATGGTAATAAAAGTGAGAACAGAGTTAAAGCATACAAGTGATTCAGATTTATTCTTTTTGTGAAAATTGATTGGCTCTTAAAGTGTATGGCATCCAGATTTAATCAGGTAAGAAATAGGTTGGCGTATTATGAAAAATTATTTATCATTTCACCATGACATATTACATACAATCATTTAAATAGATGAGGTACATACTGTAAGTACCTTTCTTATACCTTATGTCCTTTCTTTGCTTTGTTCCCCTTTAGGAACAAAGCATTTGTTTCTTTTCCTTTTGCTTAAAACGTTCTGTGTATTAACAAGCCCTGGAGCTTGAGCTGGAGCTCAGTAGTATAGTACTTGCCCTGCATGCACAAGGCCCAAGCTAACAAGCTTACACCAAAATAGAACAAAACAAAATTTCTGAATAATATGCTTACCTTTAATTTCCTGTACACTTTCAGTTTATACCTACTTACTTCTCCTGTCCTAATGAATTACTCTCCTTCTGGTTCTAATTGTTCCAATCCAGTGATTGACATACAATTTTAGATGAAGTGTTAGTTTATGACACATTATATAGGAAATAACTGTGTATTCAGTATAATGTCTTAGTAGACTTGCTTCTAATTCTGCCAACAGACTTTAATATTCCAACCATCCATTATCCTCTACCTTCACCAGCACTTAATCACACACACACACACAAATAGAGTCACACTCATGAATGTAGGCACCAAGTATGCTCACCCATGCTGGATTTTAGTACTATAATATACTCATATGGATCTATGTTTTAGCTTTCCTTGTTCTCTGGAAATCCTGCTGTGTGTGTGGTTTCTTCTCTGGCTACCTACTAACTTTCATCACCTGTTCTATATCTGGCTTTCTTTTGGACATAGATGCTTGGGTTAGTATCAAAAGTAATTTACACCAAATAATATTATTTGTGAACTTCCCTAGCAGGTTGTAGTTTTCTTTGAAAAAGGCGGCCACTACTCTAAATCTGACAAATTGGAAGTATTTATATCAGCATCCCATTGAAATCAATAAAGTGATTTAAGTCAAAATAGTGATTTTAGCTCTATGTCCACATGTATTGTCATGCCATAATAGTGATTTTAGCTCTATATCCACATGTATTGTCATGCCATAATAGTGATTTTAGCTCTATGTCCACATGTATTGTCATGCCATGAAAACTGAGTTTGTATGACAAAGGTAGAAGACAAGGGTGGGGGTAACATACTAGGAAAGGGGGTACAGTTGGATTGAAAACTTTCTTCAAGATTGAAAAGAGTCTATAATTTGGATTGTCTGAATGGAACTCTAGCTGACTCTGTCACTCATTCGTTTTATGTTACTATCCGAATCATATCCGCTGTAGTCGTGTTACTGTGAATCAGTGACATGGGCTTTCAAGTAAAGCAGAAAATATAGGAAAATGCATCTGCACTTCTGGTCTTGTGTTCGTGACTATGTTACCTTCCAAGAAAAAGCATTGATTCTTCTATACAATAGAAATGCATGGGTCTGTTCTTTCTAGTTTCCATTTATACATCTTCTGGACTTGCGGCTCAGTGTAGTGCTTTGCATTTGGGAGATGTTCCTAGATACAACTTTCCCATTCGTGTTAAAGTAAACAAGAACCCTGCAGGGATTATTTCTTTTGTTAGCACAGATACCGTCATTGCAATTTACAAGGACTATTACCTTTGTAGAAGAGAGTATTCAAAGAAGAAATAGCTTGTTATTTTATATTTCCAGAAGTTGGTGGTTTGTAAAATAGAGCTTAATTATCTGACATCTCTATAAATTTCTAAGTGTTTATAATCTCCTGAGTAGATTATAACTCATTAAGGAAGGAGGCTGTTTTGTATGGTTGTTTAGCCTTTTGTTACTGTAGAGCAACAAACAAACAACAAAAAATAAACAACAAAAATTTACTATGGGAATAGTACATGAGTTAAAATGTTTCTTTCCTGATACTCTAATAAAAATGACAGGTCTAGAGATATAGTTTAACAATAGAGGACATGTGTAGCATATGACAGGCTTCACATTGCATCCCCAAGCATAGACCAAAGAACAAAATTATCACTGACATCCTGCTTTTGCATTATGATTTTCATGTTTCTTCTCATTTAAAGTAGTAAAATTCTAGCATGGGAGGTTGGGGAGTGTCTAACGAAATAGTTCAACAGTCCACAGAATAGGAGAAAATAAGCTACACTTCAAAGAAGAGGCTAATAGAATTTATAGAGAATTGTGAAAACTAAATACTAAGAAAATTAAAATGTCAATCTATGAATGGGCAAATGGAGTAATATAATTTCCATTTAGAAAAACAAACAAATGACCTGTTTCAATATCCTTAGCCATCATGGAAATTCAAATTAAAACTTTGAGATACTACTTCACTACAGTCAGAATGGCTATTATCAACATACGACAGCAAATATTACAGAGTATGGGGGGATAATAGGGCTTTTATTCACTGTTGATGGGGGTGCAAATTAACACAGCCATTGTGAAATCAGCTTGGATATTTCTCAAAAACAAACTAGAACTATCATAGGATGCAGCCATTTCCTTCCTGTGCCCATACCCATAACACTCCATAACCTACCATAGAGATATTTGCACTCCATGTTTATTGCTGTTTTATTCTTTATAACAAAATAATTATAATCAATTTAATTGTCAATCAACAGATTAATGTATAATGAAAATTTGGAGTGTATGTGTGTATGTTTATGCATATGGAAATATGAATGTGATTCCACTCTAAAGAAAAATGTCATCACAAAAGTTTTCAGGAAAATGAATGGACATAGGATGTTAATATTAAGTGAGGTTACACAATCTCAGAAAAAAACTGCATGTTTTTTTCTCATATGTATGTATATAGATCTATTTATGTGTGTATATATGGAAAGAGCAGTACATGTGGGTTCATATCACATGGAGAAAAGAGAACAAGAAAGTCTAAATATTAGGGGGTGAGGAAGTACTGACAGTAGGTAATGGAATCCAGTAATAAAACAACATATAAAGCTAATTGTTTTTCTAGTCCTAGGTCAGGCATGGATTTTTTTGTTTGTTTTAGTGGGAGATAAGTGAATAACAATCTATTCAATAGTGAGTGAAAGTGTCCAGGACATTTAAATTGTTTCTTTTGTGCTCATTAACAAGTACTCAGATATATAAAGTTTTTATTTTAGACTTTATTTATATTTTAAAATTAATCTTCCCATTGTAAAAATCTGTAAAAGATACTCTAAAAGCCTGACAAAGGTTATGCCTTTCTTTATTCACTTTATACTCCTTGAAGCATTATACATATATTTTGAATATATAAAACGCCAGCAGATTTAATTAACTGACATTGCTAAGATCTTGGTGAGCTTTTTCTTGTGTCTCAAAGGATGCTGTTACATCAGCTCTGTGCTATGTCCCAAAGGTAACTGTTTACTTTTTTTCCATCTAGGTCCATTGCACTCACTCTCAGACTAAGGGTTTATTTGTTTCTAATGTTCAGTTTGGCTAAAGTCAATCTAAAACACCAAATAGATACTGTGATTTGACCATGTTTTTATTTCCTCTAAGTTTCTGACAACCCAGTTTAATGCCAGTTCCATGTCATTAACTGGAAGGTTGAATTTATTGAGCACCTGCCTTATTCCATACATTTGCATATCTGTCATTTGTTTTTCTTTCTGCTAAGATTCTTATCAAACACATTGACCTATGTTTAAATCCAAGCCATATTATTCTAAAGCTTGTTGTATGTAATACACAATAGCAGGCTTTCTTCCCTGTTTGGGTCTTTATCTCTTCACTTAGAAAGAGGGTGAAAAGGTGGACTGAGAATTTCCTAAGCATCTGGCAAGATACTAGGTCCTGCTCTGAAGGGCTCATGGAAATAGAGGAACAATTATGATATGATGAACTCAGTGGAGAGGTCTATTCAGACAGTGTTTTGTGCATATTTTGGTTTCTTTTGCTTGTAAGACTTGTGAAATCTGACTTTAGAGGAATTAGTAAAATTTCTCCCTTGCTTGGGAAGTATATTCTGTAATTCTAATTGGCCTTAAAATATAAATTTGTATGTAGTACTTAGTATTTAGAAAATGAATACAGCAAACTATAGTTTTTATAAGTAGTCACTTATCTAAATACAACTGGAATTTTTAGATCTTATTTTGCCGTGTAATCAACAGGATATATATATATATATATATATACATATATATATATATATATATATGTATATATATATATATATGTAATCTTTATTATTTAGAAAACATTTGACTTAGTATTACTGAATAATCTAATCATGCCAGATACTATTCTGGGAGATGTTATAGTAATTGTATATTCTATGTACATTTCTAAACTTACTAGTGTCACTCTTATCTGTAGTTACTGGATATGGGCAGCTTGAATGAAATGGTGGCACTGAAAACCACATTATAGTATATGCAGGAATATTTGAGGATGAAGGTGTAGCAGGTAGAAAGCATTCTAGCAGTGAAGGTTTGGAAGCATTGCTTGAGAGAGAATGTCCAAGGAAATCCCAGGGATGTTTAGTGCAGAGACAGAACTGCAGCTTAGGCAATAATGATTCAATGTGGGGGTCAAATAACCGGCTGGTTCCTAAAACAATGTGGTTGAGCCCAATCATCAGTAAGCTTTTAGGTTTAAATATATTCTTTTTAGAAAGAGAAGTTGGAGTTCTTAAAATTATGGCTTTGGAGTTCTTAGAATTATGGCTTTTACTCACTAAGGTTTTATCTTAAAAGGTGTTTAAAATATTGAGAAAATGGGATAAACGAGGGCTGTGGCTTTTCCAGGTTTGTACACGTAGCATCTTGTTATGTATTGCAGGGTTAGTCCTTTCTAAATGTTTGTTTAGAGAATAAAATGAAAAGTTAATTGTTAATAACTACTCTTAAGGTGAATTCAATGACTGGCTACTAGTCATCTAGTCCAAATGTCTTAATGAGCTGTTTATCTGCCTGTTTTCAGTCTATAAACTAGAGCTGATCTTTGAGGATTGCTTCAACACAAGAATTATTTAAGTCTTCATACATTACCAAATGAGTCTTATTTGACTTTTAACAAACATGATAACACACACAAGCACACACATACACACACACACACACACACACACACACACACACCACATGAATAATCAACTAAAGATTAATGATTTTCATATGGAATTTATGTCTTATTGAGGATTTAAAAATAACATGTAATTATTAATACTTCATGCTAGGTTGCATATGATCAAATTTGAGTATATTAATGAAGAGATTGTACATTTGAATGGAAGTTGCCCATCTAACACTACAAATCTTTGATTTATCCAAATAAATGTCTTGCTGATGTTTAAAAAAAAACACCTGATAACAGAAAATTGTGTTCCAGCAATTATTAATGTGAAAGCCGCTTTGTTGCTTACAACTTGAATATTTTTAGTGCTACAAACATTTGGTACTACATATAATAATACCATCCACATTAGGACTTTAGGGAACTTCATCCCAAGTTTTCTTAGTGTAAGTTGAAGTTTATATTTACCAAAAAACTTTGTGGTTTTCTTTTTTCTTTTTCTTTCTTTCTTTTTTTTTTTAATTGAGACAAGGTCTCACTATGTAACCTTAACTGGCCTGGAAGACACTTTTATAGACCAGGATCACCTTGAACTCACAGAATCCACCTGCCTCTACTTCCAGAGTGCTAGAATAAAACTGTATGTTATCATGCTCAGCCCTCTTTGATCTTTTCTAGGACTATACTGTTCCATTAAATAAAATCTAGGCATTTTTTGTTCATGTATACATTGTATAGCTGTCAAATTTAATCACTTAGGTCATCTGTACTTAGTAATGTAGATGCTATATAATGTTAACATTAATTTCCTTATTGCCCTATATTCTCTGCATACATTATTATAAAATCATTAAAATCATGAAGCATGGCAGCTTTAGTATGGGTTTTTATCTGCTTTGTTAAATATTTCCCTCAACTTCACAGAAATATAAATACTCCATTTAATTTAGTATTTTATTTAAGACCCTCTTAACACCTTTTACCCTCACCACTTATTCTGATTTTATTTATGGCAGTTTATTTGTGATTTTTTAAAAATAATTCTTGACATTTTATACATGTTTAAATACTTTGTAATTTCTCTCACTTTCCAGCACTGTCAGACTTGTTTCTCCATGCAAATGCTATTTCTCACATTCATGTCTTTTATATTCATAAATTTTTAAAGATACTTTGTAATTTAGATGCCTGTTCTTACTTATTGACACTTGATGTAGGTACAGATTCTCTAACTAGTTCGATTTCAACATTTCCTATGCGCTTTATTTTTGTTGTATGTAGCTTACATCTTTTTATTTATTTAATGTGTATGGGTGTTTTGTCTACAAGCATGTCTGTGCACCACATGTGTGTAATGCCTGTGGAGTCCAGAGATGGCATTGAATCCCCTGGGATCGGACTGATAGATGATTTTGAGTTGCCACATAGGTGCTGGGTCCTCTGGAAATCAGCCAGGACTCTCGGCCATTGATCTATCATTCTAGCACCTTGACTTTTATTTTCAAGTGCCTGCTTTCTTTGAAGGCTCTTACTTAGATTTTTCTCAACAAGTGTCAGAATCTTTTTTTTTATTTTTTTCTCTCAAAATGAGCTATATATTCCAGGTTTCAATATAGAAAGTTAAGTGGTTAGCAACAAACGAGTTGAGTTTTTGAAAGTACTGACAACCGTATTGTAATATTATAACTTTATAGTTTGTTTTCATAATTCCTAAAGTTTGGTTCAAAGTGTTCGGTTTGGTTTGGATAGCTATTTTGAGGTCAATAAATTTTGTTACTGAGAAAGAGATTTACTAGGCCCAAAGGCTCTTTAATATGCTTCCGCTCTCCAGCTGGATACCAGATTTCTAGACCACATGTTCTCTTGATTGTGATTTTAAAGCCCATTGTGTGACGCATTTTCAAACATAGTCTCTAGCTATGCATGAGAAGATAGGCTGTCCAAACGACAAGCAATCAGAGTCCTCTGGATGCCGGTGAATAATGTGCTTTCATACTGTGATTACATGGGCTGAGAAGAAACGTGAAAGCTTGGAGGTTATTTTTGGTGTCCATGACAGTCTCATGGTTTCTGAGAAGTTTAAAAGTTTCTGAGAGATTATGCTTTTAAGTTAAACTTTAACATTATTTCTCAACAGTACACATCTTAGCAAGTATTGGAGATATTTGGTCAAGCTGGTGACTATACATTAATTATAGCATCTTCTCTGGCACAAAATGAGAGTTTTCTAAATGTGAAGTATTCTTGTTTTTATGTCCTTGTGTGTGCTCATAGCGCACGTGTTTGTGTGGGTACGTGCATGTGAATGTGTATACATATGCATGTGGGATATGGAGCTTGAGAGCTGGTATCTTTTCTGATCACTTTTTACCATATTTTTTATAACACAGACTCTTACCGAATCTGGAGCTTACTAGTTGCCTCTGCCTACTGGCCAAATAGCTCTAGAGACCCTCCTGTCTCAGACCCATTTCCCTCCAGTACTGGGGCTACACATCTACATTTTCAGCTTCGTGTGGGTAAGGATCCTAATGATGGTCCTCATGTTGCAAGGCAGGCACTTTCCCCTCTGAGACATTTCCTCAATGTTAACTATTATTAACAGCTACAAGTGAAAACTCTTTAAGATACCAGTTTTTGCATGTGTTGTAGAATGCTAGGCAAAATAATCCTCAGGTTTTATTGACTATTTTGTGAAATCTAAACTCACTTTTGGCGTTTTTACTCAATACAATTTCCAGTATCCTACTTGATTAAAAATTAATATAGAAACACTTTATATTCCCGACCATAATGTAGTAGGAAAAAGCGAACTCTTAAAAGTAAGAATGCAGTAGAAAGATGGAATATGCCAGATCTTCAGATTTGGAGTTAGTATAGTATGAAATGGAAGAAGGAGTCAGTGAAATTGCACTGACATTAGTGGACGACATAGACCCACTGATAGTGTCAATAAGTGCTTATAACTTGGAAGGAAGGGATTGCCTTTCCTTTGGGGATTCAAAGCTGTTGAGGATCCACGTTATCGTGGTTGTTATTGTTGCTGTTTTAGTTGTCAGCAGTAGGTGAAAATTCCTCCACAGCCGGGCATTAAGCTCCAACACAGATCTTATTTGGTAGTGAAAGAAACCAAAGGAACCGGGACAATCGAGTTCACCCACCTGTCTGGAACACAGACGGCCAAGGTAGCCTATATGATGAAATGAGGTTGTCAGCTCTTCATTTGGACAAGAGTTTGAGGTACCTCAGCCCCGCAGACCTTTTTGAGTCTCTGTTCTAGGTTGTAGTGATTAATAGGTTACTTTATCTCCTCGCCATGGCTCTCATAACTACTGATTGCCCATTTAAAGTTCTTTGCAATATTTTTAAACATTTGACATGGACTTAATTTCCCACATCCTTTGTTTAAACCAGAAGTCTGAGTTTAATTAACATGCCTTACAAATATAGGCACAAAAGTTATTTCCCAAATTACTGAGGCAAATGGGAGCTGAAACTGATAAAGTTCATAGAATCGTTTTGTTGTTGCTTACCATTTTTTTTCTTTTCCCCTCCCTCCTTTCCTTCTAATGCTGGAGATGAGCCCAGGTCCCCACACATGCCTGGCAAAGTACTCTATCACTGACCCATATACCCAGACCTAGAAAATTGTTTTTCCTTGAAAGACAATTTAAATTATAGAGTTCAGATGTTGCTTTCCAATCCCATAGTGTTAAACCCTTTGCGGGACAGGGGAGGTAGTTTAGCCATTAAGAGCATATACTTCTCTTATGGAGGATGGGGAGTTCAGTTCCCATATCCTGCCCTTAAACTCTAGCTCCAGGGAATCCACCTCCCTCTTCTGGCCTCTGACTCCCTCTTCTGGCTTCTGAGGACACTGCATTCACATGTATATCTCCACCCCCATAATAAAAATCAAATCTTGAACCCTATTTTACTTATTAGCTTTCCTGTGCTGAGGAAGTCTTTAAATCTTTCCTTTGGGGCTTGTTCAAATTGACCTTGGGAGTTAGAAGACAACTTGTCCCATCTAGGCCGACCGATTTTATTATGAGTGTATTGCAGTCATGCAGCTTTGTTTAGCATTTGCAAGTCCGTTGACTACTTATGGAACATTTAATTATACAGAATTTAAAAGTCAGAATATTTAAAGTTCTAATTTTTTCCACAAAGACATTTTCTATGAAGAATTGATTTTGCTAGTCTAGTATGAATCACTCTGGAATAGGCAGAACATACCAGATTCGTATTTTAGGAGCCTTGGGAGGAAGACAGCTTTAAGCTTGGATGAAGACAGTGAGATAGAGAACTTGATATTATGTTCGATTTGTGCTCCCTGGGCTTCACTCTTCATTCTTTTTGACAGTGGCCATTGTTCCCCACGACATGAATTCTAAATGACTGATTTGTAGGCATATCTTTTCATCAGGTGTATGATATGAAGCCTCTTGGAATGGTAACTTCAGACACAAGGGTCAGCACTCTTGTATAGACATTTCCACAGAATTTATTTCCATAGCATTCCCAGTTCCATAGCCGGCTACAAAGCTCAGCTCTGGTCTTTGAAATGAGAGTCCATTTTTGAAATGAGGGACTCTACCAATATTTTTAGCCCCAGTCTGTTTTCTGTTGTTTGGCTGTTTTTTGTTTTTTTTTTTATAACTGCTACTAATAAAGAAGGGATGCTAACTATTGGAACCAAGAGACTACCTTCATTAGCTGTAAGGCTGTGATGAGTTCCCATAGGGAAGCCCTCACTGGATGCTTCCTAAGTGTAGTGATGGATCTCTTTATGTGGCCGAATCACTATGTGCTACCTCAGTTTATCTTGTTGACCAACACATTATCATTCTTAGGACACTCACATTTTTTTTTTTGACCAGAGATAATGTGGTTCATGGTAGCATACCTAATAGCATCTTAGAGGACCTGAGTTTATGCTTCAGCAAAGTACTTAGGCTGTTTATAAATATTCAAAGGAAAAATAAACATTGTTTAATAGTATTTATTATTATTTTGAATGCAGGGCTTATAGGAAAAAATGCCAGTGGAGATTATTTTAAGATTGAGTGTTGGTGGTTTTAAATCACTTGCCATGCAAGCTTGATACTCCAATATTGATTGACTAATAAAACTTTTCTTCTGATCTCCACATGTGGGTTATAGCACATTTACATGCATGTGTGCAGACACTAATGAATAAATATTTTAAAATATGAAAACTTCATTAAAAAGATGAGCCCATTTGACAAAATGAGAGTCATCTGTTATAACAGTAATGATCAAAAGAAAATTATTACATCTATTTTTTCTTCCATGACTATAGATATAAACTGAGGTAGGTCATTTCATGGTTTGTGAAACAGTAACTAGACTTAACTGCTATTTGGGAGAGGGAAGGTGTGTGTTTTTTGTTAGCCTAAGGTTACTGTGGAAAACTTCAGCAAAGGTTAAAAAAATTCTTTGAAAATGTTCTTCACATGGGTGAAGTATCCTTCCTTTTATGGTCTCCTTTCTCTAAACAGAAGACTTGAGTGTTCTCTAGGATACTTGTGAAATCATGGTCTCCATCTGCCATGCTAGGCATTTCCCATATGCCCTAAAGGGTACACTATTGAACCATTAACCAAATCAAACGACCTGAAGCAAATTTCAAACTGTGAAGGCTTTTGAAATCTTGTCAACCTGCCAATTCAAGCAGGGTATGGCAGGTGGGTTGGGGATTTGGAAAGCCAATAGAAGTGGCCACAAGAAATTCAGAGGTGATACAGATGTGAAGGCAAGCTTAACATGGAAAGAAATCAAACATTGCACTCATTGTTCATTCTGGAGCTCTATAAAAGTAATTTAAGGAGTGCTTCCTCAGCCATTGCATCTTTGTGGGCATTGCAAATGCTGGACTTTGGCCATGCTTCCATTTTGTGTCCTGACTTGGAGAGACAGAGTGGAGAAAAGGAGTAGATTGGAAGAATGGGCAAATGAGACAATGGTATCTGTTGGTAGAGAGCTTGTACTCATTGGAATAACTTCCTGTTTCTATCACATCAGCAGAATGTAGTTCTTCCTACTTTTGTGGGGGGGTAGTGGAGAGGGAGAGAGTTTTTTAATGAAAAATAAAAGGAATCCTTAAAAATACAGTGTACTTTTTAAAAAGATGTACTTACTGGTGAGTTTATTGTATATGCAATAAGTTTTTATACTCTCTTTATATTTTTATCTAGTAGTCTTATGGATGAGCATTATTTTGAAGTTTATAGTTGTGAGAAAATACTCAAATTCACTGTTCCATTGCTTTCAAAACCTAGGGAGGTGAACAGAACTCTGATTCTCAGAAGGTAGTGATGAAGTTCTTTCCTAGCAAGGTACAGCTGCTAGACTAATGTTACATTACTGTGCTGCCTTAGCATCCTTCAGACTAGGAGTCCTCAGAAGCACAACAGTACTTGAGATTCTGATGACAAAATAAAAGGCACAAAAGCACAAAACTGAGTAGCCATACTCTTTACTATGGGAGAGTTGGACAGAGCAAAGTTATGTTGTGCAGACAGCTAGAATAACCAAAAAAAAAAAAA
>JADRCC010107207.1:0-14411 GCA_019843855.1 Hylomyscus alleni
CCAGCATGCAAGGTTATACCATTAGTCGAAATGAAGACCTGGGGGCAGGCTCATTTAAAGCAGACTAGGGAATTCCAGGGAAGGGTGGTTGTCCTATATCTTAATAGGTTTGGCTCTATCTCCAGAGGTATGGGTGTCTCTAGGATTGGCTAGGACTTTGGGGATTTTCCAGAATTGTTGCCTGGGGAGAGGGGTCCTGGAAATTGTTGCTGACTCACTCTGACTATCTTTGCATCAGATGAGGCAGCTACTGATTGGCTACCCACAGGATGTGTTTTGTCCAGAAACTGACTTGCTCAGACTTGCCCAGATCTAGGAAACAAACTTAGGCCTAGTCTCCTGAATTCCCAGTTTGGAGCTAGTCATGGCGTCAGCCTGGCTCAGTCCTCTCAACTTGATTTTATGATTTTAGGGGAGAAACACAGAAGATACTACATGGACTTGATTGTCTTTCTTTGTGTTTAGATTTCCACAATATCTTCACAGGCTCTTTTACAGCCTCTATCACTTTTCAATTTGTATTACAAATTTCTACCTTGCATTATACTATTGGTAGTAATTGAATTAGGTTTTATAGAATTAAAAACATTTTACCAGGCAAAGAGGATAATAGTATGCATATTCAACTGAAATGAGTTCAAGAAAGCTCCAAAAGTATATCAGTAATTCATAGGGTATCAGGGTTTTTTGTTTTGTTTGTTTGATTTTTTTTTGTTTTATTTTTTGAGACAGTGTTTCTCTGTATAGCCCTGGCTGACCTGGAACTCACTCTGTAGACCAGGCTGGCCTCCAACTCAGAAATCTGCCTGCATCTGTCTCCCAAGTGCTGGGATTAAAGGCATATGCCACCACTGCCCAGCTGGGTATCAGTTTTTTTCATTAATTGTATGCTTTTATTTATTTTAATTCTGTGTTTTGCTATTGTGGAGCTGTTAGGCAACTGTTAGTACTTTATGAAATTTTGTGAGTAACAGAAGGAATCATTACAAAATACAGGAAAGTACATGTTTTTAATGTTCTTTGATTTGTTACATAAACAACAGGTTCCATGGTATTGTTTGAAGACTATAGTATACCCTTACCATGATTAAACTGTAATTTTTTCAGGTCACCTTAACTATTAAATATATTTGAAATTTGGACATTTTATTTATCTTTGATGTTTTCTTATAGTCATTCTTTATGAGAAACAAGAAATACAATTTTCTTGATATATTTTGGTATTAACTAAAATATCTTAGTAGAAATATCAATGAATTAGAATTAAAATCTGGATCAACATTGGGGAAAGCAACTTCAGAATGAGATTAGTACTGTCTTTGGGTTAAAATTTCTACATTTTCTATGCAACTGTCAAGTTTCTGACTTGATAGTAACATCACATTATAAATTTTAAAAAAATGAAATTTAAATAAATGGCTTAAGAGTCCATAGTCAATTTTGACTGCATCCTATAAAAATGAAGTTAGCCCAATCATGTTGTCATAACTCTGGCAGCTGTTGGCCCTGCTTATTATAAAATCACTTGTTCTAACTCAACATCTCTCTATTGGATAATCCAATTCCTGAAAAATTTGACACTACATTTAAATTTTTATAAATAGAAACTACTGTTTTTACATGAAGATATTTGTTAATAGCTTGTAATTATTTATGAGTTTACCAAAAACCTACTGTTATATCAATATAAATAGCATTAAATGTATGAAATGAATGTTGAAAAACTTACACTTTAGGATTTCTTCATTTGGGTAATATACATTCCTAATGAGTGAAATAAAAACCTCTGAAATTTTCTGCTACTTTATTCGCTTTCAAACTTGAAGAGCTAATAGAAACAGAAAAATGGACAGTTGCATTTGTTAGAAGACTTATATAAAAAGAGAGGAAGAATAAATTCTGAGACAGAAGTGTGGTAATCATTAGCTTAACTGTGATTTGTATCTATTTTCTTTTTCAGTTTTTCTCATGATATAATAATTCTTTCAAATTTTCTAGGTGCTACTGTATATTTTAACCTAGCAACTGTCCAGGTATTGACATATAGAGATAAATTAGTTATAATTTATTACAATTCAAACCTTTCTATTATAGGCATAGCAAAGGGAAAATGTCAATGACTTGGTTTGTTCGAATGTAATTTACTGCTGGTTCCCATGTATAGTACTTGGCTTCAATGCTCTTTAGCAACAGCTGAAATGTAGTCAGTGCTTCTGAGGGGCATGGAATAGAATTGAGGGTATTAAAAGTGTAAACTTTATTAATTCTCGCAATTAACTAATGAACAGCATTCTATCACCATCTCCATTTAAAAAAAAAAACTTAGGACATACAGAAATTAAACATCTTGGACAAAATCTCAAAGCTAGTAGTAAGCAATTTAATGATTATTCGAGTTCATGTATTGTGGATTCTTAATTACTGTGTTGTATTGTTTCTCACTAACTATGAATACAATTATTGGAATATTTATTTGAAATGTTTTGCTTAAAATGTTAACTTCAATTGAGTTGTCAGTTGCTTGATGTCAAAGATTATGATTTTTTTTTCTTTCTGCATGGCTGGAAAAAATTTTAATCCCTAAAGTGCTGTGAAACAGAAAAAGAAAAAAAATGTTGTCTATCTTGAAAATTATACTGGTAATAAAAAAAGATAGTGATAAAGATTACTTTGGAGGAGCCAAATACTGTCATCCGTGCTTAACATTACTCAATGTGTATAACCTCAGAATAACTCAGAGACAGACATAACCACCATTCTTATTTTACACATGAAAAAACTAGAGAAAGCAGTTAACTTCAGAACCCAATGGTTTAAAGCAGAAAACAATAGAGTAGGACTTCAGACACTGGAACCTCATTCCCATCATATAAGTGTTTAACATCAACAGTATCTGTTGAATGGTAACCTTGAAATTTGTCACATTAGTTTGTGTTGTCAAGTATTCTTGTTGTCCTTCTCTAAAATATTATCCATGATTTTTCTCTTCAGCTCATGACAACTTATATTTTCTAAGACATAGTTTCACTAGAGACATTCCATATATACAGAGTTTCCAACTCTGTATGGAAGTTACATGGTAAATATCTTCTGCCTAGGATAGGAATTTCCATTTTATTACATGAATATACAGGGGACAGAAGGGACCATGAAAACATAGTAAGTATAAAATTTATATCTGCTTTTTTTTCCCTGGCTCTTTAATATGATTAAGGAATCTATCATTTAACAAAGCAGACAAGATTATCCAGACTTAAAGAGCTTTTTCCTTCAACGTTAAGAACACAAACCCCGAGTAATGTATTGAGGGAGCCAAGATTAGTGAATGTCTAAGGGTCTTGATGTCACAAAATCCTCTCAGAACATTCAAGTAATGATTGCGCATACAAGTTTATATCCAGGATGGATGGTTTACTTAATTGTGCCTCGAAAAGACTAAAAGTATGGTAGCAAAACCAGTTGCAAGTGTCTAGATTTAAAATGTTAATAGTAAATGTGGTATACTGCTCTAAGAGGAAGATAAAGAAAGCAGATCTACTGTTCTAGGGAATTAGCAAACTCCACCTTCAATACCAGGTTTATAGTAGAAATGATGAAGAAATAGATAAAAGTACTGCATTCACATATTTATTAAAATACATCCAGAAGGCAAAGATGTAGTTAATAAAATGCTTTCTATAAATGATTTACATACAGTTTCTGTTCACACCCTGTATTCCTTTGACATTACCAGTTACAGTGGCATCTGTACAAACAGGCTCATGCTCTTAAAATGTAAAGTTGAAAGTCACTGATAGATAATCAAATACTGAAATAAAATTACTAATAAAAAGTATTGAAATGCTATTGTCTATCACAACTTAGATAAGCCCCAAATATATGCTAAGTGAACAAACAAAAAAAAAAGCCAAAATGAGTAAAACGCTGTAACATACTATTTTTATGTAGTAACTGTAATAGGAAAATCCATATGCTAATTGTTGCTAATTCCTGAGGGAAGGATGAGCAGATTGAGTGCTGAATGACTCCACTATTAACATTGGAGGAACTAAAATCATCTTAAATGAGAAAGTGGTAATATTTTTGCAATGTCATGAATCTCATAAAAATATGGAATTGTATCTATTACATTGTAAATATGATTTATAAATTATGTCTCAATAAAACATTTTAGAATACCTTTTAAATAGTAAAGTGAAAGATGTTTATGCCAATGGCTAAGGAAAGAGATCAAGATATGAAAAGGAGATAGTGCAAGACTTTGACATAAATTTTGTTGAAATGGTAAGTCATGAAGGTTTAAGTAGCAGAGAAATATTTTACAGAGTTAAAGAATTAGTTTGGCTGTTGGATGGGGAGAAAAAGGCAGGAACACAAGATGTGAATGAGGGAGAGCAACAGTGGTCTTTTAAGACAATGCAGGCAAAAAAATGGCAGTGCCAGGTAGAGTTTTCTAGTTTCATAGAACCAATTGAATGAATATGTGTACATACATTATGAAAGAGGATTTATTTGCTTCTTGTTGTACCAAAGGCAGGGGGTGGCCTGGGCTGCAGCCTGGCCTGTGGTTCTCTCTCTCCCTGGTGGCAGGCCTGTTTTTGAGGCCCAGGTCTCTCTCTCTGCTCCAGGGCTGACCTGTTTGCTGCACGGCACCTTAATTAAAAAGGAGGCAATATATGAATAAGTTATTTTATTGTAGGAAGGATAGAATATGCTGGTTGAGTAGAGAAAAGGAAAGGATAAGAAGGAGAGAGAGAGAGAAAGGATGGAGAGGGAGAAAGTCAGAGAGGAAAACAAAGAGCAGACTGGAGAGAGAGACCGAGAGAGAGAGGAGAAGAGTAAGGGAGTGAGGAGGTAAGAGAACAAGAGAGCAAGAGAGCAAGAGAGCAAGAGAGAGAGGAGAAAAGAGAGAGGAAGTAAGAGAACAAGAGAGCAAGAGGAAGTAAGAGTACAGAGAGAGAAAAGTAAGAGAGTGAGGAGGGGGCAAATCACCCCTTCTATTGTATGGGGCATGGCATGCCTGGCTTGTGGTCAGATAACTGTGTGTAAGGTCCAGTTAGATAGAATGCTGGGAGTTTGAGGCAATGTCTGACTGATAGAGCACACATCTCCTACACGGGCAGCTGTGAGGGGTCTGGGCTGAAATCTGAGCCATTGGTCTC
This sequence comes from Hylomyscus alleni, assembly GCA_019843855.1. NCBI lineage: Eukaryota > Metazoa > Chordata > Mammalia > Rodentia > Muridae > Hylomyscus > Hylomyscus alleni. The sequence continues at coordinate 5,163 of JADRCC010107207.1, forward strand.
AGAGCTATCACCGAATGCCTATCGTCTCTTGTAAACAAATTTACTTTGTTCAATGGATTTCTGAGGTTCTGAGGTGGCCGCTCTACTAGACTCTGGCTGTCAAAACTTCCCACTGCCCCACAGCTTCTCTTACTCTGTATTTGATGGCTAGTTCAGCAATGTTTATTCCCAGTGTGTGGGGAGCCAGAAAACCTCCTAGCAGCTCTATCCATAGGCAGTAAGCCTCAGCATTTCCAATCTGAAACCAAGGGCCTCAAGGTTTACTGAGGAGCTATAGGTCGTCAGTCCCCAGTGAAAGGCCAAAGAAGCTAGAGTCTCATGTAAGTAAGTGTAGGATGGGGAAAACACCAATAATACTGTTTTTATTTATTTATATTCCAAAAGTTACCTCCCGTCCCAGTCCCCACTCCCCAAGTTCTTCAGCCCATCCCCCTGTCCCCTACCTCTGAGAAGGTGCTCCCCCACCCTCCTACCCAACCTCACCAACATCCTTCTTTCCTGGGGTATCAAGTTTCCACAGGATTAAGCTCATCCTCTTCCACTGAAGTTGTACAAGGCAGTCCTCTGCTACACATGTGCCCAGGGCCATGAAACAGCTCATGTATGCCTGTTGTTTTTTGGCTTAGTCTCTGGGAGTTGTGAGGAGTCTGTGTTAGTTGATACTGTTCTCCCTGTGTGGGGTTGCAATCCCCTTCAACTCCTTCGGTCTTTCCTCTAACTCTTCCATAGGGGTCCCTGACCTCCATCCAATGGTTGGCTGTGAATATCTGCATTTGTCTCAGTCAGTACTTGTAGACCCTCTCAGAGAACAGCCATGGCAGCCTCCTGTCTGCATGAACAATATGGTCTCACTAATAGTGTCAGGATTTGGTGCACATATATAGGTTAGATCCCAAGGTAGGCCAGTCACTGGGTAGTCTTTCTTTCAGTCTCTGCTCCACTTTTGTCCCTGCACTTCCTTCAGACAGTAACAATTCTGGGTTAAGATTTTAAAGATGGGTGGGTGGCCTCCTGCCTCAACTGGGGGCCATGTCTATGTCTCTAAACCAATAATACTCATTAAGGAAGAAGATCTGAAATCAGGAAGGATTGATCTTTCCTAAAGTTTTTTTAATTTTCCCCTATGTAGCTGACCAATTGAAAGATGGTGCTCATTTTGAGAGTTAGTATTACTCCTTTTAGTTAATTCTCTCTGGAACTTTCTCAACAAATGATGAAAACAAGTGTTTTATCATGGAGGCAAACACTACCTATTTGGAATGATTGGTGTAATCATTTATACATTTTAAAGCATAAGTCTTTTATCAATGCTAGTAGAAAATAGCACTTAAAATTGTGTTTTTAATCCTTGTTCTTTTGATATCTATCTACCATTTTCAATTTATTTAACAAGTAATACTTACACAAGTTCAGTATGATAACCAGATACTCACTCTGTGGCAATGTTACAATTAAAGAAGAAAGAGTAACTCCTGATGTCGTTTGCCAAAATGTGGCCTGATTTATTCAGAAGAGTTTGGTCTCTCCTGTTCTAATCTTTAAGGTCTAATCTGAGAAATAGCAGTAGACTTGCACAAAAGCCATCTGTTAAAAAAATATTTATTTATTCACTTTATGACCAAATATCAGCTCTACATCTCCCCCCACCAAGTACTTCCTCAACAGGTCCTCCCCTCATTCCACCTTCCTCTTCTCTTTTGAGAAGAGGGGCCCCTGTAGGTATCACCTCTAGTTACTAACACCTCCCACCCTGTACATCAAGTTGCTGCATATTCTTTATATAATGAACATCACAAAACTATAGTAGTAAAAGGAAGTAGGAACTTTTTATGTATTTAGCTAAATTTGTAAGAGTTAATTATATTGGAAGTCCAAAGCATAGTAAGATTGATTACAGTGATTTTCTTAGAAGTAAGTTAATTCTGAACAGAGTGTGTAAGCAGAATGAATATGTAGTCATAAACGATCTTAAAGCACATTATTAAGTTTGTTACAGGTTGGATGAAAGTTTGACTTGTAAAGGAAAATTTAAACATTTCTAAGTAAAAACATTCTTACAACTTGTGATTATTAAATTAGCATTTTTGCATCACCTTAAAGATTTTCCATTTATGTGTGCTGAGAAACTTTTGACTCTTGTTTCGCATTTATCTAAAAACCTTTCTAAGTTGTCATATTGTTCTCCTTCTTGTTCCAAGGAACAATAGAATTAATTTCTCCTCTCTATGCATTGACTCATATTATCTATAACTTTATCTGACGTTTAAATAAATATCCTAACATTCTTATAACTCACTGTTTTACTTAAGGGATTGATATTCATCTCTTTGAAATGGGAACATCAAGATGTGTTGTTATTATATTTCTGAGGGAATGACTTTATCTAAGCTAAAACCAAATGTTTGTCCTTTTAATAGAAGTTTTGTTATTCATTCACATAAAAGCAATTAGGTAACACAATTGAATACTTTAATTGGCAGGTCAGTTTAGAATGAAGTAAGGAACAGTGTATAAATGACCTTGTATTTTTTATAGGAAAACAATTACCTACTAATCTTGAACATATACATATATACATATATATATATATATATATATACACACACACACACACACACACACATATATATATATATATATACAAACACACACAATTTATATATAATATATATTATATAATTTAAACTACTTGAGTAGAATTTTTTTCTGGATTCATAATCTGCTATCAGCTTTGCCTATGATGTTATCTTAGTTACTGTTCAATTTCTGTGAATAGACATCATGGCCAAGGCAACTTATAACAGAAAATGTTGAATTAATGGCTCATGGTTCTAGAGGGTAGTATAGTCTATGACCATCATGGAGGGGGACATGATAGCCAGCAGGTATAGTATGTTAGGAAAGTAACTGATTTTACATTTAATCAATAAGCATGAGGCAGAAAGACAGCACTGACTTGAATGGTGTGGGATTTTAAAACTGCAAAGTCCAAACCCTAGTAACATATCTCCTCTAGCAAGTCCATACCTCATAACTCTTCCCAAACAGTTCACCAATGTAGAAGCTAGCATTCAAACATCTAAAACTATAGAGGTGGGGTACATGCTGATTAAAACTATTAGATTCTACTCCCTAGCCTCCATAAGCTCTTGCCTACCTCTCAATCCAAAATGCATTTAGTTCAACATCAAAATTTCCCATAATCATTCATGGTTTCAACACTGTTTAAATGTTCAAAGTTCTTTTGAGACTCAAGACAATTTCTAAATTGAAATCCCTTGTAAAACCAAAAAAAAAAAAAAGCAAATTGTGTACTTTCAACATATAATGGCATAGAATATAAGGAAATATTGGACCAAAGCAAGATTAAAACCCAGCAGGGAAAGCTCCAAATATTGCAACTACATATCTGATTTGAAAGAGTTTAGGTAGCATGTCCCTTCCAGCTTTCCTGGATGTAACAATTTTTCCTCTTTCAGTTGGCTTTTACTTCCTATATGTCACACTTCCTGGCAAAGATTTTATGGCCTTGGTGTTTCTCTCATTTTATGGTCTCCAATGCAATCAAAGCTTCACCTTCACAATGTCCTCTTAGAACCCTATGCAGGGACTCCCCTACCACAAGCCTTCTTTCAGAATGTTTCATTAACACTGGTTGAAGATTCTACAACTTTTTATTCCAGAATCCTTCAATACTCTACAGCTAAAACCAAATGGACTATGGTTCTGAGTTTGCCTACCTGCTTGGGATATACTTGAATTACATTTGTATGAGCTTTCCTTTGCTGATCTTTTGTTGTTTTTTTGTTGAGTAAATTTTCCCTTGCTGAAAGAACAAAAGATTCCTTATACATCTTCTCTTGGGTTGGAATTTTAGCTGGGTGGGGACTTGCCATGAGGATACTTTTCCTTTTATTCTATTTAGCATCAGACTTTTCCTTAAACTTCCATCTCTTTAAATATAAGTCATTATTATGGCATTGCATTTTCTGGTGCTCTTTTTCTCCTCAAATTGTGCATGTTGTATTTCCTTTTGCCCTTCTTTCTCTTTTTCATTGAAGATCTGTGGAAATGTGATCACTAAGAACTACATGGCATAGTCAATACTAGGCTGTCTTTACATCTGCTCTGCCAATGAATTAGTCCAAAACTCTTCAGATTAGCCTCAAGCAGAGCCTTACAAGAAGGAAATGTCACAATCTTTGCCAAAATATGGCATGAATGTCTCTAATCCAGTTACTAATACATTGTCTTTTGATACTTCTTGAGCTGGGCCTTCACAGTCCACATTGCTCTATGCAACTACTAGGATGGTACATTAAGTCCTGTGTACAATGTTCAACCATATTTCTAATTCAAAGTACTAAATTCCTCACTTCATCAAAAGAGAACAACAAAACAACAAAACAAAATCCAACATGATCTGGCCTGTCACATGAATACCCAACTTCTGGTACCAACTTCTGTGTTTGTTCCTTTTCTATTGCTATGCGAAGGCAGCAAGATCAATGCAACTTATAAATGAAAGCATTTCATTTCGGGTTCATGGGTCCAGAGGATGTTAGAGTTCATGACTATCATTACAGGGAACATGCCTTCAGTCAGGGACATGGATGTCATTGGAAAAGTAGTTGAAAGATTTTATTTGATCCACAGGGATAAGGGAGAGAGAGAGAGAGAGAGAGAGAGAGAGAGAGAGAGAGAGAGAGAGAGAGAGAGAGAGAGATACAAATGAAGTGTTGTGGGGTTTTATATCCTCAAAGTCTACTCACAGAGACATATTTCTTCTAACAATGCCACATCTACTTAATCTTCCTACACGGTTTGACCTGCTGAGGATCTAGCATTCAAACTTATCAATCTATGGAAGCCATTTGCATTATAACTTCTACAGAAATAAATGATCATCCATTTAATAACTTCTTCAATACTTTTGAATCAGCAGGAACACACTTTTTTTTTTCATATCTTCTGCAGAACATCCTCTATCTCAACAGGATGTTTTTAATTTGCCCAACATTAGTTATAAAGAGAAGGCTCCCTACAATTTTTAATTTTCTGTGACTGCATTATACATATAATACAAAAATAAAATAAGAATTATTTGCATATAACTTTAATGATATTTTATATAATATGTGTTATACAATGCATTTAATATAACTTTATATAAAGCTTTATTATGTTTAGTTTCTGGGTCTGTAGAACAATCCAAGCATAAGTCCTATGGTTAACTTGAAAGTTTACATATTCCAAATTGCATGTTTAGCTATTGAGTCTCTGAATTAAAATTTATGAGTTTAGAGTAAAGGTAAGAGTAAGAGTCCAATCTATTATAAGAAATCTATTTGAAGTCATTTTCTCTGACTTGGGGATATAATTATTAATAAAATAAAGCTGTTATCATAGGATCTTCAGTCTAGTAAAAAAACAATATCAATAAACAACTAAAATTTAGTAATATTGGTAATATATTAGTATATTTTTATGCTAAAAGTATTACAAAGTGCCATTTTAAAGTTAGGGTGGTGTAGATAACAACTCTTTGGGAATCAGAGGAGGTTTCTTGGAAGAATTCAGTCTTGGGCAAGATCTAAAAAAATTGCTTAATATATTAGAAGGAAAGTTTAATTCTCAAGGGTATGTACCAGGCATGGACTACTCTGTTCAAAACTGTTATAAGAGCGGAAATCAATGTAACGTGGGATGTAAGCAGTTTAATGTGAATAGAACACAGAATTATTTTTTGAGACAGGGTTTCTCTGTTTAACCCTGGCTGTACTGGAACTCACTCTGTAGACCAGGTTGGCCTCGAACTCAGAAATCCACCTGTCTCTGCCCCCCAAGTGCTGGGATTAAAGGCGTGTGCCACCACCGCCTGGCAGAACACAGAATATTAATACAAAAAATTAGCATTATCTAATTTTTCCTTTAGAAAAATTGATAAAACTTCATTCTGTAATGAAATATTGTGCGGCCTGGGTGTTTTGCTGCTGCATCCTGGGTCTCTCTCTCTGCAGCTGAGGCCTGTGGAGGGGAGCATTAGTCAAAAAGAAGGCAATGTATAAATGAAATATTTTATTATAGGAAAGAGAAAATAGGCCAGCCAAGTAGAGAGAAGGAAAGGAGAGGAAGGGGATGAGAAGAGAAGGAGAGAAAGAGAAAAAGGGAAGAATGGAAGCAAGAGATCAAGAACATAAGAGAAGAAAACAAAGAGCAAGAAAGAAATGAAGAAGGCAAGAGGAAGCAGAGCAAGAGAGAGGAGGAAGAGGGCAAGAGAACAAGAGATGAAGAAAAGCAAGAGGGGAGACAAAGAACAAGAGAGGGAGGAGGGGGCAAACCACTCTTTATATTGTATGGGGCGTGGCTATCTGTGGGGCAAGGCATGCCTGTTTGTGGTCAGATGACTGGGTGTAGAGTTCAGCTCAAATGCTGGGAGCTTGGGGCATTGTCTGCCTGATAGAGTACACATCTCCTGCAGGGGAAGCTGTGAGAGGTTGTGACTAAAACAGGAGCCAAAGACTCAGGAGTTATAGCCAAACTCCCTCCACCCACTGCAGGGAGAAACTGCCCACTGAGGCTGCAGGGTTCAAGGCCTATTACTTGACTGAGCCTAAGTTGCCTGAACAGACCACTGACCTACAAAATGTGAATGGGAAAAGTCTGAATTCATGGGACAAGTGTAGATACATATTTTTTAGGAGGAAGATAAAATGTCACAGATAAATATAAGGACAAAGTGGAAATTCTGGTTTCTTTGGAGAATCAATTAGGTTATAATGATGTTTTGCTGAGGTCAACAGGTAAAATAATGTCTTACTAAGGCAGACACATAAAAGAATGTCTTGCTGAAGCAGACAAAGTTGAAAGGATGCTTTGCTATAACAAACGTGAAAGGACACATGATATTTAGAAAGAATATAAATATTACTGCACATATAGTGGGAGCTCAAGCTTTGGTTTGCCTTGTTCTGTATCACTTGTCTTTGCTGATGACATACATTCATTGGTTTGGTGGTGAAAAATATATACTTACAAAAGGCTGTGTGGTGATGGGTTATTTCGTAAACATCTTTTACATTCAAAGAGACTGTAAATTTTAGTGGCCCTCATAGCTGAATTTATAATACAACTTGAGGTAACTTAAGACTGCTATCATACTGTATACTCATCCTACTTATTCATTAGTTTATTTATTTTACTTAATTATTTATTTATTCACTTTACATCATGATTTTATCACACTTCCCAGTCTCACCTTCACACCCTCATTCCTCATTTGCCCTTCCTTTCTCCTCTGAGAAGAGAAGCCCCCTCTCATGAATACCAACCTGCCCTTGCATATCAAGTTACATCAGGATTAGTTGTATCCTAAACCACTGAATCTAATTAAGACAGCCCAGTCAGGGGAAGGAGATCCAAAGGGATGGAAAAAAGTCAGAGTCAGCTTCATTCCAATTGTTAGAGACCCCACATGTAGACCATGGTACATATATGCTTTATATGTGTAGGGGGCCCAGCTTTGTCCCTACATGCCCCTTGGTTAGTGATTCAGTCTCTGTGATTCCCCCAGGGGCACAGGTTAATAGACTCTGTAGGCCTTCTCAACTCCCTGTAGCTTCCTCAGTCCTTCCTTCCACTTTTCCTGAGCTCTGCTTAATATTTGGATGTGAGTCTCTGCATCTGTTTTCATCAAGTGCTGGATGAAGTCTCTCAAAACACAATTATGCTAGGCTCCTGAAGGCAAGTTTAGTACAGTACTGTTAATAGTGTCAGGAGTTGAGTCTCTCCATGGATAGGTCTCAATTTGGGCCAGTCATTGGTTGGCCATCTGGTCAATCTCTATTCTAGCTTTGTCCCTGTACATCTTGTAGGTAAGGCAAATTTTGGGTCAAAGGTTTTGGAGGTAGGTTGATGTTCTCCTCTCTCCACTAGAAGTCCTATGTGGCTATATAATGGAGGTGATCATATCAGACTCTTCTCTAGCTGCTAGAGGTCTTAGCCAGGGTCACTCCCATAGACCCCCAGGAGTCTCCCCAATCCCAATTTTCTGGCTCATTCTGAGTTGTCCCACATATTGATTTCCCTTCTCTCTCCCAGCCCTCTCATCCTCAGTCTCCCCATACCAATCCCCAACCACATTATCCTCCCAAAACCCTCTCCCACCCAGTTCCCTCCCTCCACAAACCTTTAATATTTATTTTATTTCCTCTTTTGAGTGAGAATCAAGAATCTTCCCCTGGGCCCTCCTTGTTAGTTAACTTCTTTGAGTCTATGTATTACAGCATGGCTATCCTGTACTTAAGGGCTAATATCTACTTGTAAGTGAGTATGTACCATGTGTGTCTTTCTATGTCTGAGTTACCTCACTCAGGATATTTTTTAGTTCTATCCATTTACCTGTAAATTTCATGATGTTCTTGTTTTTAATAGCTTAGTAGTATTCCATTGTGTAAATGTACCACATTTTCTCTATCTATTGTTCAGTTGAGGAGCATCTGGGTTGTTCCAGTTTCCAGCTATTACGAAAAAAGCTGTAATTAACATAGTTGAGCAAGTATAGTTGTGGTATGGTGGATCATCTTTTGGGTATATGCCACAGAGTAGTATAGCTGAGTCTTGAGGTAGAATTACCCTCATTTTTCTGAGAAACCACAAGATTGATTTATGAGATGGTTGTACAAGTTTGTACTCAAGCAGCAATGGAGAGGAGAAAGCCAGAGAGAGAGGTCAATGCTGGGCATCATTCCTGGATTAGACTTGACCCAGTACATTGCTCTGCACAGGACACACAAGCCCCTGGAAAAGATCCATGGAGTGCTGGCAATTACAAAGGAAACACCACAGTTCAGAGAATCTTCATGCATAGTGAGAATGGCAGTCCAGCTACGTGTGTCACCTGTTAGCTGAGGAGACAGTAACCCTGGTGGCAGAAAACGAAACCCAGGGGACCTGACCTGTTGCATGTATCCAGGAGATATGTGGCTGACCAGGATAGAGCCAGCAATAGATGTGAGGGTTCATCTAGAGACCAGAAGTAAATACAGAGTGGGCAGAAATAGCTCAGCCTGACAGCAATCCTGGAGGCCTCCATAACATTATGACTGAGATCCTCACACCTTCACAAATTTACCAGCTCTAGTCTCTGATTATACATGATGCTTTCAAACTTGAGTCACTTGATGGTTACTCTTTTTACATCTGGTTGGAAACACACACACACACACACACACACACACACACACACAC
>JADRCC010107216.1:0-14661 GCA_019843855.1 Hylomyscus alleni
TTTTTTTTTCCTGTCCTCATGTTCAGTTATACAGCCCCATATGGGATCAAGACTTACAGTTTAAGAAGTTGGGGCTCCGGGAGGCAGAGGCAGGTGGATCTCTGAGTTTGAGGCCAGCCTGGTCTACAGAATGTGTTCCAGGACAGCCAGGGCTATACAGAGAAACCCTGTCTCGAAAAAACCAAAAAAAAAAGTTGGAGCTCAAACCTGGCAGTGATGGTCCACACCTTTGATCCCAACACTTGGGAGGCAGAGGAAGGCAGATCTCTGTGAGTTTGAGGCCAGACTGGTCTACAGAGTGAGTTCTAGGATACCTAGGACTACACAGAAATCCCGTTTTAAAAAAGAAACAAAATACCTAAACTCAAAAAAAAACCAACCAAACAAACAATAAAATAGAGGGAGCAGCTGGGGTTTAGAGAAAGCATGGCCTGTCCCCACAGAGGGCCTGGCTGAATGCTGCCCATCTTCTTCCCAGGAAAGGAGTTTAAGGCCTGGAACATTGGGGTGGCTTGGAGCAGCTCATCCCAGCAGAGTTTCTTCAGACTATGCAACATAGGGCTTTGTTTTTCTTTGGCCTGGATAGGCGAATGTTTTTCAACGATCATGATTTAACTATTTTTTAAAATGTTTTAAAATTTTAAAAAAATATTTATTTTTAAGTTTTATGTGTATGTATTCTGCCTACATATATGTACATGTACCTCTTGCATGCCTGGTGCCTGAGGAGGCCAGAAGAGACTGTCAAATTCTTGGGGGCTGCAGTTACAGGCATTGTGAGCTACTGTGGGTGCTGGGATGAAAGCCAGGACTCTGGAAGAGCTGCCAGTGCCTCTTAACCATTGAGCTATCTCTCCAGTCCCCAATGGCTAAATTTTCTAAACTATGGCCGATTGCTATTTGATTCACAACTGTCAGGTCATGGGAGGGAGGAGGGAGGAGGAAGGAGGGAGGAGGGAGGAGGGAGGAGGGATGAGAAGGGCTTGACTCAGGTAGGCTGCCCTCAGGGGTCGGTGCTCTGGAAAGTCTGACCTGTGATGTGTTGCCCATAGGGCACAGGGCAAGTCCTGGCTTAGTCAACATGGATGATCCCAGCCTGGGTGGTGTCGCCTGGAGCAGGGGTGTGGGTAGAGTGACTTGAAGCACACAGTGTAATCTCAGTTTTTCAGAGCGGACTGAACACATGGTCATAGTCTGTGCCTGTGACCATGTTTTCGTGAGAACCTGTGTGTGGATGTGCGTGTGCTCCCATGTGAGTGCACCAAGCATGTGTATATATGGTTGCCTGCGTGCCTTCGAATGTGTGCTCATGTATGAGAGGGCGTATCTGTGAGCATGTGAATAGGCAAGCATGTGTGCTAATGTGAATGAGCGTATGTGAATGTATGTGAGCCTGTGTGGGAGCTTGTGATGTGGATACATATGAGCCTGTGAATGTGTGAGTGTGTGTAAACACATGAATGTGTGAATCTGTGTAAGCATTGTGGTAGCCTGTGTGAACACTGTGAACTTACTGTGAGCTGTGGATGGGGCAGAGTGTTTGCCCTACAAGGTGGCCTTCTAGAAGGAATTGCATAAACTATGCATGAATATACTTGAAAGCAAAGGCATACTGGGAACGCCCTGGAACGTCCACATTTTCTCTGCAGGATGAACATTCTGTGCTCTGCCACATCCATAGTTTGCAGTAAGTTCACAGCTTGTTTGTTCGGTTTGGTTTGGTTTTCAAGACAGGGTTTCTGTGTAACAAAGTCCTGGCTGTCCTGGACTTGCCTTGTACATCAAGCTGGCCCCAAACTCTCAGAGATCCATTTGCTTCTGCCTCCCGAGTGCTGGGATTAAAGGTGTGTGCCATCACACCTGGTCAGGTCACAGCTCTCTTACACAGGCTTCTATAGAGGGTGGAACCTGTGTGAACCTGTGAGTGTATGTGAGTGAGTCTGTGTGGGATTGAGCACTGTGGCTTGTGAGTGTGTAAGAATGAGCCTTGTGAACACGTTGGGAGTGAGTTTGTGAGTGTGGGTGTAAGGCCTGCATCCTGTCTTTGTGGGGCTTTGTGACTGGGGTTGTCATGATGGCCAGTCAGTGTTGGCATTGGATGCAATTTGAGATTATGAAGTAAAACCTTGAACAATCATGTTTACCACGTGACAGTGTGTGTTAAGGGAAGCTTGGCTGTCCTGGTCACTTATTTCTGTACCATTAGGCAGTATAAACTTGTCTTTGATCCTGACCCCACTGCTATGACTCTAACAAACTTCAAGGCACATTAATCTTTCTGCTAAGTTGTGTGGTCATGACATTGCTGGCTGTTGTGGCCCTAGTGTGAGCCCTCGACTGAGTGACCAGCTGCAAGTGTCATCTGGGACTGTGACCTTATCCTTGTTCCTGGCCAAGTGTAGGCTGTGTGCCTGGGCTTGTATTGAGTGGCCTACAGGTAGACCTGTTGGGGCAAGGTTTTATGTCACCTCTATTGAGCAGGACCCTGGGGCTTCATTGTCACACTGAGATGCACCGTGCTGGCTAGTGACTAAACAATTGGCTTTGTTCCCACAGGGGTTCAGATATGAGGGGTTTCCCTGTGGGCCCTTGCAGGGTATGTCAAGCTGTCTCCAGAATTGGTATGATCCCTTGCCAGTGGTCTGAGAGCCATGGGTCCTGCTATGTGTTTTTTATTTAAGATTCTGAATTGGCTGGTGTGTATGCCTGGCGAAAAGGACAAGACCTCGTGAGGCGGTTGCTTGGCCCCCCTCCTACCCTCTCCCGGCTCCAGAGCAAGGTCCCTGCCGTGGAACTAGGTACCTCATGCCTCAGCCTTGGCCTGGTCTGTGGCACTAGTGGGTGGGTACAGAGGACATTTCTTTGCTGCCTGGGAGGGTGGTAACTGGGTAGCCTCTCTTGAGATTTCCCTCAGAGATGGAAGTTTGGGTATAATTATCTTTACAAACCTAAAGAGAGAGGCCCTTCTCAGCTTTGGTCTTTTGTGAGGAGAGCAGATGGGAATGGCCACTTCTGTGGCAGACACCTGTCACCCCTCCATGTGCACCCCATTAACACACATGGAACAAGTAGCTCACTCAAAACCAGCTCCTCTTCTCCTTTGTGTGCTGATCATGAGGATTGAGGTTGGGAGGAAATTTGTGGGGCTGAGGCCCTGGCTTCCCTAGTCACCCCATGCTGTCCCCTGAATGGAGGAGCATGTCTGTTCTTTCCTTCAGCCCACAGACCCTAACACCCCTTCGTTGCCTGTCTTTGCAGGCTCTGACAGGAAAGCAGCAGCTGTTGTGCCCTCACCTGCCCACACCTGGCTGTATAAACCCACGTCTGCCCACAATGACCAGCAGGTTTCCAAGCAGACACCCAGCCTGGCTCTCCATGATCAGTCAGCAACTATCCATGGTGCCATGGAGACCCTGCAAGACCTGCGCCAGCAAATTCAGGCTGGTCTGGAGCTTACCAGAAGCCCCAGAGTGTCCAGGAAGCTCTCACCGTCAAAACCAAAACCACAGAACCTGGCAGGGAAGAGGTACCAGGGACCCCAAAACACTCAGGACATGCAGGGCTCCTCAAAGACTGCTTGGACTCTGACAGAAGGGAAGAGCTCGTCCTTGCACAGAGCTGGGGACTTGCACAACCAGCAACACTGGAAGAAAGCCTTGGCTGAGCAAGAGTCTTGTCCACAGAGGACCTGGACAAGACAAGGGCAAAACACCTCTTTCCTCAGGCCTGGAAGCACCCCAGAAAAGCGAAGCCCCTTCTCACAGCGGCCCTGGAGTGCCCTGGCTTCGCACACCTGCCCACAGAAGGCCTGGGAAGCTCAAGGCCAGGACACCTCTGTCCAGAAGTCTGGGAGCTCCCTTAAAAAGCCAAGCCCCTTCTCACAGCGGCCCTGGAGTGCCCTGGCTGGCCAGGCTTATTCAGCTTGTGAAGATTGGGAGGTTTTTGAGCCCAGTCCATGGAACTCTATGAGGAGGCCACATTCTGCTCTTCAGGATCCCTGGAGTAATTCTTTTGTGCAGAGGTCTAGTCCCTACAGCAAGAGCAAAAGTACTGTCCCTCCTCCCTCAAAAGTCAAGCCAGCTTGGCCAGAGCCAGCCCAAGACTTCCTGCAAAGCAAACCAGCAAAGGAACAGGACACACCCTGTCCAAGGCCACGGGGGTCTCTGGGCCAGCAACATAGCTCTGAGTCCTTATGTGACTTCATGTGTCAGAAGGCTCAGGTCCGACGGCAGCAGGCCATGGAGCGGAAGGCCTTGGCTGCACACATGCTGGAGCTGCGGAACCAGAGGCTGCAGGAGGTATACCGGAAGCAACGAGAGGCCGTCCTTGGCAAGGCTGTCCCTGTGGTCTCCCAGAGGCACCCTGGCATCGTCACCTTTGTTCCCATGCAGTCTGGGGTATGTGCTGGGTGGGTGACATGAAGAGGATCCCACAGGTGGGATCTGGGTGCCACTGAGCCCAGAGGTAGACATGGCGTTGGTTCTAGGTAGCTTGAAGGCATTTACCTGAGACAGAGACCATGCTAGGGCAAAGATGATAGCATGGGGCACCTTTGTCCCTGACTGGGGTGGTGACAATGTTGAGGAATGTTCCTAGCTGAACTTGGTTTCTCTTTGGGTTTTTTGGGGAGCCCCTGCACTGCACAGGTAGACAGGGCTACAGGGACCCATTTGCCTCTTCACCCCTAATTCTTTGAAATGCTCTGAGAGTCTAGCTTGAAACCCTTGGGTGGGGGCTGGAGTCCAGCTCTGAACTGAAATGTGGCTGTAGGTCTTATGTGTCCTCTCTGCTTTAGAGCACGGAAGCCCCTGGGAGTCTGGGATCACCACTGCGGAAGTGGAGCAAAGTGACATCTGGCATGGTGCTTGGGGACCAAGAGGATCCAGACAGGTGGGTGGGGAGGCAGGGATGTCCTTCCTGGGCCAAAACACAGGAGTTCAGAGTGGAGGGGGGAAGATTAAAACTGGGTTCTCTGACATTGCCCACGACGGCGTGGCTCCTTGGGGTCATTGTTTTCTACTGGTCATGTCACCCCAGTGCTTACAGAGAAGAGACACGATCGTGTTTTGCTGAGGCGAGAACGTCACTTTGTATAGGCCAGGATTGATCTCAAACACTGGTTCTGACAAAATATTCACCGTGGTTGTTTGAGTCAGGGTGTCTGATTGGGGCCGTTGGCTTGCTGATTTCGGTGGAGATGTGATGCTGTCCTGTGTGCTTGGCCTGTGTTTTAAAGTTTACAGTCATGGTGAGAGGCTGCTCTTTTTCTGTGAGGGCCTCACTTCTTGGGGACCCTCTGTGGGCCTCTGAGGATGGCATACTGGTCTTTGGAGAACCCCTTGCAGGCATGAATATGTCCCCAGGTTTCTAGGTATTCTCCCTTCAGTTTGCAGGGGCTGAGGCTGTGCAGAGAGCAGGTGGGTCCCAGCCACAGAGCCCGCTTGCCACCCTCTCACACAGGCCTTTTTCCTGGGAACTGAAGTTTTCAGAACATCAGCTTCAGGGTTTTGGTTTCAACATTCAGAATTTTAATACTTCAGGATCGGGGTTTTTAGACTTCGAGGAATCTACTCTTTGGAGATTTCAACATTTGGCATTATGATTAGCCCTGAGTACCAGGGGAAGAACTTGACCTAGGTGTCTAGCTCCTAATCCTCCTGTCCCAGCTGCCCCACATGCTTCCATCACATCAGGCCCAGCAAGGGGAACACAGAGCTCCACTCCAAGGGGGATGTGTGCATTGTGTTTGTGTGCATTGTTTCTGTATGGAATTCTTTTGAAGAATTTGCATGCTGTTTGCCACTGCGGCTTCACCACCTTCCTCCCCCACCAGCAA
Source organism: Hylomyscus alleni (assembly GCA_019843855.1). Lineage (NCBI taxonomy): Eukaryota > Metazoa > Chordata > Mammalia > Rodentia > Muridae > Hylomyscus > Hylomyscus alleni. The sequence goes on from JADRCC010107216.1 coordinate 5,837, forward strand.
TGTGTGGGCTCTGACACCTTCACATGCCCTTCTCTTCTTCTTCCTTCCTTCCCTCTCACCCCCTTCCCTTACCACCAGAACATGACATCTCCTCCCTCCCCCACCTCTTGGTCTTGCCAGCCACTCCCTGACTTGGCTTCATACTGGTCCCCTGCTAAGGTACTCATGGCCAGTAGAGACAGGAGGAGGCACAAAGCTGGGATTGGCAGCTCCTCTCAAAATGTTGCTTCCCGAAATGTTCTGCCTTAGGCTCACTGGGGACATTTCTGAATATATTTTTGGTATTGGCATGGGGAGGAACTTGAACTACCCTCCTTGGTACCTGTTCCTACCCCTCTATGTATCCCATTAGCCCTCTCCCTCCTCCCTCTCGACTCCTCCTTCCTTCTCCCTCCTCCCTCCCTACTCCTCCTTCCTTCTGATTCCTTCCCCCAACCCCCTTCCTTCCTTGCATAGTTGATCCCAGACTGTAGCCTGAGATTTCATGACATGTCTGAAGGGCAGCCTAGGTTCCTGTATCTGGGAACTTCTAAAGCAACTTCTAGCTCCAAACAGAAAGACTCAGGCCCAGTCAGTTTCCACACCCATGAGTCCTGGCTCTTCTAGCTCCCTTCAGTGTTGGACAGAGTGTCCCATCACTGTGGAAAACTGTAGACCTCTCTCCCTTCACTGAATCTTGGCCCTTTTTTTATTTCCACTTTTTAAAACTATGCTAAAATGCACATAACATTTACAACGATAACCATTTTTTAAATCCTCAATCCATCTGGATTTTGTTTTAAGTTTTTGCTGAACTGATACATAAAAACATAAAAATTGTACATATGGATAGATGGGTGCATGTGGTGTTTGATACACGCACACATTGCATGATATTTAAATTCGTTTAAATGCATCCGTTTCCAAACATTTATCATTTCTGTATGATAAAACATATTCAACACCCTTCTTCTAAATTTTTGGTGTGTTTTTTTGTGGTTTTGTATTTTTGAGACAGAGTCTAGCTTTCTTTTTTTTTTGTTGTTTTTTTTTTTTAAGATTTATTTTATTTATTTTATGTGTATGAGTACGCTGTAGCTGTACAGATGGCTGTGAGTCATTGTGGCTGCTGTTGAACTCAGGACCTCTGCTGGCCCCCTTGCTCCAGCCCCGCTTGCTCTGGCATAATTTACTGCAGCTGTCTTCAGACAGCACCAGAAAAGGGCTTCTGATCTCATTATAGGTGGTTGTGAGCCACCTTGTGGTTGCTGGGATCTGAACTCAAGACCTTTGGAAGAGCAGTCAGTGCTCTTACCTGCTGAGCCATCGCGCCAGCCCAAATTTTTGGTGTTTTACAGTATGTTTTATTAAGGGTGGTGAAAATAACTCCAACTAGAGGCCAGTTGGTCAGCTTCTCCCCACGGGTGTCTCATACTCTCTCCTCTTGTCTTCTGTGTTGGGTTTGAACACGGTCAGAGCTTCATGTGTGTTAGGTAAGCCCTCTACCATTGAGCTACATTCCTAGCTTTTGGTTTTGACATGTATTTATTTATGACAGGATCTTAACTATGCCCTGCCCGGTTTCAAACTTTCAAAGATCTATCTGCCTGTGTCTCCTGAGTACTAGTATTAAAGATGTTTGCCTACTTCCTAGCCTTAAAACCAAAAGTAAAACACAAAAACTAGCCTTTTATTTTGAGGCAGAGTCTCACTAAGTTGCCCAGGCAGACATTAAACTTGTGATCTTCTTCACTCAGCTTCCTAAGAAGCTGGTCTTATCAGGCCTATGCCAGCACCTAGCTTCATTTTTGTTGGTTTGAATAGGTTTTTATTGTTGTTTGTTTGGAAACAAGATCTCATTGTGTAGCTCTGGCTGGCCTAGAACTCACAGAGATACACCTGCCTCTGTTTCCCAAATGCTAGGTGGGACTTAGGGCATTCAACAACACAGCAGGAATTTGCTCTGTTTTTAATGCGAGGGTCTCATTGTGTAGTTTTACATTAACAGTGCTCTGGCTTCAGCTTCCTGGGTGCTGAGATTGCAGTCATACACCCCAATGCCTGGCCTAATGCTTTTAAGTGCACAGTCATGGCCTCAGTTCCGAGTACTGTGCAGTCATCCCCACCATCCTCCCTCAGAGTCTTCTCCTCTTCCCAAATGGATCCTCTGTTCCCCTTAACACCAAGCTGGAAGCCCCTGTCAGTCCCTGCATTGTCTGTCTGTCTGGATCAGATGGTTCAGATGAACTCAGAGATGTAGAATGCTGTCACATGTGCCCTTGTCACTGGATGTCTCTGAGGCTCACCCCTGGTACAGCAGATACCATTCTCTCTTTGCTTACATATGAGAAACATCCCACTGTGTGGGTGGGCCTCGTGTTGCTGCTCCATTCTCTGTTTGGCCTTGTCTGTCGCTGTGAGGATGCTGTGCAGACATCTGTCCATATCCGATACTTTTAACATGTTCCAGTTTACATACTGGAACATGTGGCAATTTGGTGTTTGGTATTTGAGAACTTGTCCAGAACTGCAGCTTCTGCCATTTCTGCTAACCTTTTTCCATGCCATGCCTACACTCTGTCCTTGTTCTACTGAGCCATGTGTGGTCTGCTATATGATGTCCCGGCCCTGATCTCTGGTCTGTGATCAACACTGACTCTGTCACAGATGTACTCATTGCCTCTCCTTGCTTCACTTGTGTGCTTTGTACACACTGCTCAACACCATGCTGCTGGGGCTGGCGCCCAACCACTCTCCCGTGCTGCTGGGGCTGGGGCCTAGCCTCTCTCCTCTCCCTACAGCTTCTGTCTGTGTTTGAACAAACCATGGCACCGCGCTGAGACCCAGGATACTGGACGCCCCCCGGAAGACGTGAGTGGTGCCCCTCTGCTACCCTCTACTGCTTCCTCCCCTGACCCCATGAAGTGCCAGGTCCTGCCCGGGATGGGGGTGGGGCTGTTCATCTACCTGGATCCCCAGAACACTGAGCACCTGGGCCCATGGGGCCTCCTGCACTTCTAGTACAAGCAAGCCCGGCTGCAGGCACTGGAGACCATGGCTCAGGTCCTGAAGCAGCGTGTTGACATCCTAACCACCAAGCTGTATAAGCCGACGTCTCCAGACACAGCTGATGACCTGGCCTCCAACGTGCTGCCCCTGCGCCCCAGCACAGCACCTGCCACCCCCACATTCGTTCCTCCCTCTTACCTCAGAACTTTACTGTCTAAAGAGGGCAGAGAAACTCACCAGGACTTGGTGGATGTGAAGGCCAAGCCCCTTCTCCTCAGCACCTGCTTCCAGGATGGTGAGATGCTACCATGGAGCCCCAGCTGGGAGCTGCCGAACTCAAACCTGGGGACCCACATTGAGAGCCAGCCCCAAGGTAGGGCTGAGCAGTGGGTGTCATGCCTGTTGCATGACCCTTGGCCTAGGAGCCACAGGGCCCCATTTAGTTTCCTGTCCGGAGAGCAAGGTGGTCATTGCCCAGACGATGAGGATGGTGACAATAGATGGTGCTCCCTGAATGACATACAGCACAGGCCATAGCTGTCTCGTCCTGTGTTGGGGAGGGGAAGGCTCTTCCTGAAGTCTGCTGCCTACCTGCCCTACTTCCCCAAGGGGCAAGAAGGCCAGCAAGGCCTCCATGCTCCCCAGGTCCTGCTTCTAGCACCCCTGCCTTGGTGTCTCCATGCTCTGCAGGCCCTGCTTCTAGCACCCCTGCCTCAGTGTCTCAGGTCGTCCCTCACACTCAGCCTTGCCCTCCTGGATCATCAAGTCATGGGGCCCTTTCCAAGGGAGCCACAGAGGGGCTGGAGAAGAAGCTGCAGAGAGAGATGGCTACCCTCCAGGCCCTTGGTGCCTGCATGAGGAGGTGAGTCCAGTTTGCTGTGCTATGGCCATCAGGTCTGCCTCTTGAGTCCTTTGTAGAGGGTCTTAGTGTTAGCCTAGAGGCCACGGCCAGGAGTCTGGGTGCATCGGGTGGAGAGGGACATAGCCCTAAGACATACCATAGGCTCCACTGTTTCTGGCACTGGCCCATTTCATGCATCTAGTTTGCCTCTGACCTGAACCCCTCATCAGGCAGGGAGACTCTCCTTTGTGGTGGCCCATAGGCCTTGAGAAATCTGTTTGTCTTAGCTTTTCCTCCTTGGTTGGTAGCAGGTTGAGTTATCTCAGGACTTTGACATGGGGTTCACCATCCCATGTCGAGTTCACAGGACTTAGGACCTATGTACTTTCTTTTTTGTTTGTTTGCTTGGTTTTTTTTTTTTGTTTTTGTTTGTTTGTTTTTTCGAGATAGAGTTTCTCTGTGTAGTCCTGACTGTCGTGGAACTCACTCTGCAGACCAGGCTGGTCTCGAACTCAGAAATCCACCTGTCTTTGCCTCCCAAATGCTGGGATTAAAGGCGTGTGCAACCACTGCCCGCCTGGCCAGTGTACCTTCTTCTGACCTTGGTTCCTAACCCTGACTTTAGCCTTTTCTAGTGCAGTCCACACCATGCTTGTGGTGTTCCTTCTGAGGATTTTATGACCCTCATTGTGCCCTCACGCCCATCTCACCATGTTTCCTTCCTTCTCTCAAGCAGGCCCATGTTGCCCCCACCACATCCAATTTTTAGTGACCCGCCTACTGAATCCCCCAGGTGGGCAAGGTCCGGGAGGCTTTGGGCTGTAGGAACTCTGCAGATGACCTCATCAGTCGCCCTCCAGAAAGCTAAGGGTCTTCTCTATCTGCAGCCATGGTTCCTGTCCTCTCCAGGACTAAACATTTCCTCTGCCTCCCAAAACATCTCCCCTCCCCTGTCTGCTGCTGTCTCACTCAGGCCCTGTCCAAGGCGTCCTCCAACATTAGAAGCTCTGTGGTCTCCAGCTGCTACCCTCACCCCAGCCTCCTTCTTTGTGACCCTTTGTGCTTCTGACCAGAGGGACCACTCTGTGTCCCTCTCACTTTTCGTCCTTGAACTGAAGCACCCTAGGCAGGTAACTGCAACCTGAACAGCTTCTCCACAGAACTGTGGCCAGAACTGAGAATGCACATCCTGGAGAAGGCTGGGAGGCCACTGCCACAGAGGCCCAGCTGGCCCCGTGCCTCTGCTTGATAGACTTCACCAGGATGACCCCTGACCTCAGTGTGGGCCCCATGCACAGGGACTATGTCTCACTGCTAACCACAGCCTGAGCTGTCTTCTACTTGGCGTCTGGTTAGTTGTCTTAGAAGAGGAGAGGCTGTGTAAGGATGTGAGAGGATGCCACATACTCAGAGCCGGGAGAACAGGCTGTGAAGGAGGCTGTGGGTTAAGATGGCAGAAGCCAAAGGGTGCTGCTTCTCCACACCTGGCCCAGCCATGGAGGAGGGAATCTATGTCAAATCTCAGTTCTGTCTGCTTGCCTTGAGCAAGCTCATGCTTCCTTCCCTCCCCAGTGCATCCACTTAAAGTACAAGGTGATGTGACATCTACAATCCCTACCCCTGTTTCTCCTGGAGCTGGGGCCCTTCTTTCCAGATGCCTCCCCATGCTCTAGCGAACCCACCCCTAATGAACTTCTTGACTTTAGAAGGTGTTTTAGACTTTAGACTGGGTGTTTCCTGGATGGTGAGGCCCATGCTGTCACTGATTCACAACGACCAGTAGGGTGCAGCAGTGTGTCGGGATTTTCCTCTGCTGATTCTCTAACCCCACTCCAACATGGACTGTTCCAGATTTTTGAGAAGGTTAATTTCAGTATCCCAGGCTCTTAGATGGACAGGCTAAATGACCCCAAGGTCCCAGACCCAGGTCAGAAGCTCCTGGCCCCAATATTCCTGACATAGCTACACAGGGGTTGTGGCCTGGTTTCCCCTCCAGGGGTGTCCAACTTGTTGGAATTTCTCGGCCACTTTATCATCTATATAGTTTATGCTAACATGAACAGAGGTTTCCTATATTTTTTCTTTTTCTGAGACAGGGTTTCTCTGTGTAGCCCTGGCTGTCCGGGAACTCACTCTGTAGACCAGGCTGGCCTTGAACTCTGCCTGCCTCTGCCTCCCAAGTGCTGGGATTAAAGGCATGCGCTACAACTGCCCAGCATGAACAGCGGTTTCTAAGTGTCAAAATACATTGGTTTTGTGTTGGGTGCATTCTTAGCCATCCTGGGGCACATATCTTGGGCTGCAGGGTAGACACACCTGTGTCATCTTTCCGCTGTGTTCCTGCCCCAGATGAGCATACCTGGTGGGCCACAGAGCTCTACAGGACCAGTACTATCCTCATAGTCTAGGAGAGACCAGAAGCGGCAGAAATACTCAGAGTCTGCTTCCCAGAAAGGCGGAGGCTCTGGGAGAGCAGGGAGGAGGCTTGCTAGTCTCACAGAGTGGAAGGTCTCAGCTTGGCGGTCCTGCCAGTTCACTTCTGAGGATCTAAGCCAACACTTACTTTTCCAGGCTTGTGGTTTTCCTTCAATTCCCCTAAAGTGCATCTGGGGTCTGGACTCTCATGCTGAGCCTGGGTGGGATCTTCTCCTCACCCTACCGGCACTTGGTGACGAGTGAGGGCCCAGCCTGGCACCATCTTCTCACAGTTACAAGCACTAGTAGTTCTAGACAGCTGTCCACGGGGCTTGGTCCCACCTCTGTTCACATTTAACTCAACCTCATTTCTCCTGCTTTCTGGAAACTCCTATGTCTGTATTCTTATCATGCCTTGCAGCCTTAATGTATGCCCATATGCTCAGAAAGAGCTTTATTCTGGGCAAGGATTGGGTGTGGACATACCCTATCCTCGCCCTGCACAGTACCTTACTTGAAGAAGGCTGGAGATAGAGACCTGCAGGCCTCCAGGGCTTCTGGACAAGGCATGAGTGACTTATTTGAGGCTTCAGGTAGAGTCCAGGTCACTATGTACCAGGGACAGATGGTGCCTCTGGAAGAAAGTAGAGTGACCGGAGGCTGTGCTCAGTGCCTACACCAGCCAATTTACATATCCATCATCTGTGCTTCAAAGCCTTCTAATCCCTGCAGCTGCTGCCTGCCCACCTACACCAGGCCACTTGCTGCCCACTGTGGCTGTTTTGACCTGGGTAAAGGCCTTTCCTGTCTGAGGGAGGACAGCTGCCTGAGACCATGCAGAATAGAGAATTAGAATCCTTAGTGACGGCTCTGCTTCTCTCCTGATGACCCAGCTCTACATCACAGGCACAACTGTAGGGCAGCAGCACAGTCCTAGCCTTGGGGTGATACTGTGAGTTATCACCCTCATTCCACAAAGCCTCGTGGATGATATTATTAGCAGCTTTCAGGATAGCTATATTGCCACATTGAGCTGTGATCCCACCTGCAGAGCTGGCTGTGATGGAGCTAACACTGCACACTGGCAGAGCTGCTACACACACACACTCACACACACACATGCACACACACACACGCACATGCATACACACACACTGTGACCATACTTGGCTGATGGAGCCTGTGGCCTATTGGTTATCCTACAAATCAGTCACATGCTAACTGCTGCTCTGTAGGTCAGAGGCCCATCCTCTGCCTGGGCTTAAGCCCTCAGGTCTGCTCTAGACACACTGCCTAGATCTTAGGACATCCTTCCCCTCCCCCATCCTGATCATGACTTTACTCACCATATCTTCATTGTCTTCTAGCTCACTTGGGGTGCCAGATGCATCAGACCCCACCTGTGGCTCCCGTTGGCACGAGGAGATGCCAAAAGTCAAAAAGTCAGGCTTGGTAGCGCCCTGGACCACCCGGAGCTGCGGTAAGGGCGAGCCTGCAGCTAGGTCGTGGGCTGGCTGGTCGGGTGGCCAAGGGGGCCTCCCATGGGCCTCTTCCACTGCCTAGCTTGAGCTTGGTCTTGCAGAGGAGAGACCTATTTCTATGTGGACGGCAGCCACACGTCAGTATTAAAGTGTTTTGAGGCTCTCCAGCCCCTGCCACCTACTCTGCTCCTGTTGTGATTGTCATGACAGGTGTCACTGTGGTCTCCTGCTGCCAGGAATGTCACCCTTGTTTCTTTTTCTTGTGTCTGTCAGCCCAGGTTCTACCTTTTCTTTGGTACTTACGTGCCCTTGTGCCTAGGCTTCAGCTTAGGAAACTCAGGGCTGAAGCGCTGGCATGGGTATAAGGCATTCTCCTTATATATTCTGACAACAGAAGCCCCAGAATCCCCAGGGGAGCCAACCTGCCCTCGGGGTGCATGGTCTGTAGAGCTGCAATGGGAACCTTCCTGCCCTGTGTGATATGGAGCTGGGTTGGACCAAGCCTGAGACTCTGTTCACTCTGTCATTGCTGATTGCTTATTTTCCTCAAAGGACAGGTTTTGAATATGGTAGTAAAATATCGTTCTAAACCCCACACTTAGGACACTGAGGGAAGATGATCACAAAGTTAAGGTCAACTTGGGATACATAGCAAGACCTAACAAACAGACAAACAACAGCAAAGAAAACACAAAAGTAAATCACACACACACACACACACACACACACGAAACAGGACTGGTGATATAGCTCAAACGTAAAGTGCTTGCCCAGCATGTGTAAAGCCATGGATTCAATCCCCAGGATTACACAATGAAGCCGAAGCAAACAATAGAAGTGGTCATGCCTGGCTTGGAGAAACATAGAGAGTAAATGTGACCCTTAGCTGTGCCCAGATCCCCAACCAGACATACATGCTCTTCCTCCAGACTGACTGGACAGAGTCTGATGTTGTGTGAGAGTCAAGAGCAGTTTCTGATCACAACGGGAAGGCCATCTCCTTCAAGGATCTAGCCCACTCCTTACACGGGGGTGAGGGTGGGTGTACCCTGTTTTTATCCCTCAGCCTCATTTGCCGTTCTCTGAGCAGAACGTGCTGG
>JADRCC010107219.1:0-10217 GCA_019843855.1 Hylomyscus alleni
GGGGGGGGGCAATGGGACATAGGACCAGGAGAAATGGAGAGAGACAGTAGAGAGGACCAGAGGACTAGAAGAGTGAATGGAAATCTGCAGCTGCTAGGGCTGGAGGTGGGAGAATCTCCAGGTAGTCCCAGAGACCTAGGGTAGAATAGGCTCCCAGTAGTCAATGCTGGTAACTTTTAGCTAAGATGTCTAAAAGAGGACACATGAAAACTAAAGAAGCCACTTCCTGTACCCAGGCAGGATCCCCAGGGCAGGAATAGGATCACCAACCCAGCCACAAATTTTGACTCAAGATTTGTTCTGTTTAAAAGAAATGTAGGGACATAAATAATGGAGCAGAGACTGAAGGAATAGCTAACCAATAACCAGTAACTGGTCCAAGTTGAAATGCATCCCATGGACAAACACCAATCTCTGACATTTTTAATGATAATCTGTTATGCTTGCAGATTGTGCTGGCTGGTTGTTTGTGTCAACTTGACACAAGCTGGAGTTATCACAGAGAAAGGAGCCTCTCCTGAGGAAATGCCTCCATGAGATCCAGCTGTATGGCATTTTCTCAATTAGTGATCAAAGTAGAAGGGCCCAGCCCATCGTGGGTGATGCCATCCCTGGGCTTGTGGTTCTGGGTTCTGTAAGAAAGTAAGCTGAGTAAGCCAGAGGAGCAGTCCAGTAAGCCATACCCCTCCATGGCCTCTGCATCAATCCCTGCACTGTGTTGAGTTCCTGTTCTGACTTCCTTTGGTCCTGACTTTACTTTCTCTATATATGTGTGCCATTTATCTTTCAGGGTCTTAGGATAACTAAAGAAACTTAGAAATAAGGAAATAGTTGAAGAGGAACAACTGAGAAAACTGGAATTAAGTTATCTGTTTATGATGTACTAGAGCACTGGTTCTCATGCTCTGATCCTTTAATAGAGTTCCCCATTTTTTAATGACCACCAACAATAAAATTATTTTTCTTACTACTTCTAAACTGTATCTTTGCTACTATTACGATTTGTAATGTAAATATTTTTGGAGATAGAGGTTTGACAAAGGGTTCACAAACCACAAGTTGATCAAGCAAGCATCTTACAAATTAAAATTTGGACTGGATTTGTTTTCTGATAGTTTCAAGCTTACATATAATGTAGTTTGGTTATTATTTGGTTATTCTCACCCACATTCTCTTATTTACCTTTCTGCTATGAATTCTCTTTTCCATATTCATGTCTTTTTTTTTTCTATTTTATAGTCCCTGGTTTTAAATAGTTGTTTGTGTGAGCCTGATTTCGGAACTGTCCAAGATTGGTAAGACTGTCTGTGGGTACACAACTGAAGAGAAATTTAAAAATATAAGAAGTAAAATGTGAGAAGATAAAATAAACGATACCATATCGGAATTGGACAAGACAAACCAACAGAAAGAAAAGAGCCTAAGAAAAGGCACAGGAATCAGAGACCCACCCACTCATTGTCACACCAAGGAATCCCATAAAAACATTCAACAGGAAGCCATAATCCATAATCAGAAGGCCTGGTGATAATCCATATAGGCCTAGCGTATGTTGTTTCTGTCTCTGGGAATTTCTGGGAGTTTTTCTCAAGTTAATTTAGAAGGTCTTGCTTTCTTGGTGTCTTCTTCCCCATCTGAATCTTACATCACCTCTGGTTTCTCTTTCTAGGGCTTCATTGGTTTCTTAGTCAGGGTTTCTATTCCTGCACAAAACAACACGACCAAGAAGCAAGTTGGGGAGGAAAGGGTTTATTCAGCTTACACTTCCATGTTGCTCTTCATCACCAAAGGAAGTCAGGACTGGAACTCAAGCAGGTCAGGAAGCAGGAGCTGATGCAGAGGCCAAGGAGAGATGTTACTTACTAGCTTGCTTCCCCTGGCTTGTTCAGCTTCTTTCTTATAGAACCCAAGACTACTAGTCTAAAGATGGTACCACCTACAATGGGTCCTCCCCCCTTTGATCACTAATTGAGAAAATACCTTACAGTTTGATCTCATGGAGGTATTTCCTCAAGTAAAGCTCCTTTCTCTGTGATAACTTCAGCTTGTGTCAAGATGACACACAAAACCAGCCAGTACAACTGGTCTCTGAGAGAAGGGATTTGATGGAGACATCCCATTTAGGGGTGACTCTTCCAAGGTCTCTCACAATGCATGATATCTGGCTATGGGTATATATGTGTTCCACTTTGCTGCTGGAGGAAGATATTCTAATAATAATTGAACATGTCACTGATCTATGAGTATGAGTCATTTTATCACCACATATTTTTGTCTTTACTAGACAAGTGATTCATTGATTTACCCTAGATCCCTGGTCTATTTAGTCTCAGATTCTTGGTCATCCAAACAGTGTCAGATATAGGATCCATCTTGCGGAGTAGGCCTTAAGTCAAACCAGTTATCTATTGGTTACTATTTTAAAATAATAACACTGACATATTGATAGAGATTGCACTGATTCTGGATATTGTTATAACAGCATGAGGATTCTACAATATTAATTCCTCCAGACCATGGATATGAGAAGTCATTTCATTTCCTAGAATTTTCAGTTCATTTCTCATGGTTTTAACAGTAATTATACATGCCCCCAGCCCCTGCTTTGTTTGTTCTGAGAATTTCTGTTTCTTTTTTCCTTTAAGTATACTCAGGCAAATAATTATGATAATTTCTCAGTTTTTTCCTATGATACTTGTTATCCATGTTGGCATTCTGTCTATCTGATCGAATTGATTCTTATTGTCTCTTTAAATGACTTGTTTTTGGCCAAGGAACATTGAAGAGAACTCACATATAATATGTTAGGTCAGCAATTTCATAGCAGTTAAGCAACTCACTTGTTCTTTCCACCGTTGTCAAGTTAACAATTACGTGTCAAGAGAACATCTCTATCAACTTGAACTCCCAGGTAAAAGTGATAAGAAGAGAAGTTCTGTTAAGAGTGAGCTTTAAATATTACCCTTTGATACTTTTAAAGTTGTATCCTCAACACTCTAACTGATAGAAGCTACTGAATCTGCAATGAAATATTAATTGTTCAAAACTAATTTTATATGACTAGAGATAATAGTACAATTTTCTACCTGAAATTCTATGTCAAAAAATAGCTCTTAGGAATAAGAGTAAGATAAAAAGACACTTCCTCACACATAAGAAATTATACTAAATAATTATATTATCAGAAAACTGAGTCCAAGCAGTCTCAAGTATGGGTTGTAATATGAGGGTATGTAAGTCAAGAAAAGACTATACATGCAAAAAAATTAAATATAGGAGTAACTTTATAGGACAAACTTAAACTGAGAAAAATGATGTTGTCTCTTACACAATTAAAAAGCATAATAATTAATGTGATGTGAAATTGTCATTATTTTATCTTAAGCTGTACTGATGATTGGATCCAAGGTCTTATGCATACTATAGAAACACTTCTCTACAGTGCTATAGATTTAGACAATGAATCACCATTTTCTATGAATTGAGCAGGAAAGAACTAAAGTATTCTAGCATTTTTACATCATGTAGGAAAATAAAATAGGTACATTTGTGAATTTCAGATTGAAATAATTATAGGTTTCATTGAAGAGAAAAATATTACTATTATCATTCTCTATATCTGATGTTCAACTGTGTCTCCTTTTTTCATTCCCCTTATATTGTTGAAAAGTTATGTTCACTACTCTTCAATTTATATTCACTGTCAAATTCTCTTACTTTTCCTTCCTTCACTAATGCCTGACTTTTTGTTTGATTTCTAAAGAATAAGTTTGCCAGACAGTAATCAATATAGTATTCTAGCATTCTCTATGATAATGAAGATAGAGTAATTTTAGCTGTATACAGTACACATGAGAACAACACAAAGATCAAGCATTTAAATCATCTAAATTATATTAATAATAAATTATTTTACACACAATGACAAAATATAGCTAGTTACAAAGGAAGGAAGTTATCATAGACAGGAAGTGTCAGAGATATGCATGGTGTCACATTTATTGACTTGTATGATAATATGATAGTATACATTCTCAGTACAATTATTCATTAAATTACATATATCTGTTTTATGTGCCTTTCTATAAAGATGATATACTTCCTAATAAGACAGGAAAAAAGTAAATGAACAGTGTAGCAAATTTTGTAATGAAACTTCCATTGGAAAGATTAACTCCTATATGAAGCAACAGTTATTTCCCATTGAAACTACTTGGAATCTCATTAAATTTATGTTTCTTCTTGTGGAAATTGCTTCTCTCTTCTGATGAGAATATTAATTTCTACCAGGTTTTTCATGAATCCATGAGTAGTTGAGCCCGTGTTGCTTTTTCAGAAGGCTATTGGAATTAAGCAATATTTTTACAGACCATCTCTGAACTATGACTTGTGATAGCAATGTACTATACCATCCCTTTAGTAGTTCAGTATTAAAGTAAGTGAATTACCATATTTGTGGATTAGTCATTTCTATGGCTGTTTCAAATAACTGTCAGTAAAATCACTAACCCTAACTTATATTCTGTTTTAATTTGATAGTTAAGTGCGTAATGATGATGATGATGAAGACAATATGATCAAGTGAAAAGACTACTGGCCTTTGCTCACTGATGTGCAAGGGACATGTACTCTCCCCATTTCTCACCACGCTGCTTCTTTATTTTTATTTTTCCCCAGTCTCAAAGCTCTATCAATTTTCTTAAAGCTTTTGGTATTTTTATTATAATCTATTATATAATACAAAGGAGACTTTCTATAAAAAAGGATACCATACAGTGTTTTAGAAAAGACATGTGACAAATTAACCTAACCTGGGGTGATGGAAGATGTCATTTGTCTGAAGTAAATGAATGCATATTCACTTCTGAGCAACTTGCCACCTTCTAAATGCTGGTGCTTTCTCGAACGTATCATAGATAAAATACCCTGTCAGATCTATAACAATAAATGCAAACAAAGACTTTTTAAGAAAGATTATCAACTACATGTGAATCATGTTAAACATTCTTGGATGGGATAAAACTGTTAAAATGGCAAAACCTAGAAGTGTTTATTTACTCATTTCTGACAAGATCACTTGCTTCATGTTGATCGGCCTCCCATAAGAATTGCTGCTGGTCTCCACATCCATTTGGATCTCTTTGCATGACAATAAAAAGCGAGGCACATTAAAGTATCATTTACAATGAATTTATATCCTTCCTCAGGGATAAATCTAGCTGTGAGACATTATGCAGTAAGACTGACTTTAATAAAAGACTACTACTCTTCTGAGTTCCAAGTTGCATACAAAGAATGCCAAGATACAATAGAAATATTTGACAGAAAAAGTAAGGTAAATTAACTTTCACATGACCTCATATTGCCATTTCAAAATTACAATGAATAGGCTAGAGAATGTTTATAAAATCCTTAAAGTAATTTAAAGGCTACCATAGTAAAAGGATCTGCATTATACTCAGAAGAGATTTAATATTGAAATATGGGTAGAGTTTTAGAATTATTTTAATGCTTCTGAATCAGTTGAAAGCCATTATTTCTTCCCCATTGTTAATAGTAGCTTGGAAAATATTCCAAAAGAAACTTGCAACTAGCTGGGCAGTGATGGTGCACGCCTTTAATCCCAGCACTTGGAAGGCAGAGGCAGGTGGATTTCTGAATTCGAGGCTAGCCTGGTCTACAGAGTGAGTTCCAGAACAGCCAGGGCTATACAGAGAAACCCTGTCTTGAAAAACCAAACCAAAAAAAAAAAAAAAAAACTTAGAACTTTCTGGCCACTATTTTAAAACAGAAGGTCATTTTTCAAAATCTGTCAAAATCTGATATAGTAAATGATCTATATGTATCTCAAACATGGAACACACTATGAGTTAATATGTGTGTCTAATAAAGAATTGAGAGAAAGATTACAAGAGCACAGGTGTATATACAGTCTACTTGTGCGAATTAAATAACAGAGTTCAAGTCTAATGATTTTGTAGAAGTTTGGAATGATACAGGTAGATTCAGTAAATATAAAATAACATAAAATGCATAATAAATATATAGCTGATTGCAAACAAATGGTTAAAATTATTACACTGTTTATTTTTAGTTAAAACTTATTTTGTGTTTCTAGAAAAGTACAGCTTACAAAGTTACAGAAGATTGACCTTAACTGTAAAACTAGTGACAGTGTGAAGCACATGCAGGTATGCTTACCTGTATGTATATGTATACACACATGTAAGTATTTGTGTGCATGCATACATTTAGATATTAGTAAAAATATTAGTGTATATTTAACAAACCATTTCTTTATGTAATGCTCTATTTGAGTGTGCGATTCAAGCTAAGAATTTTTTATTATTTTTATTAATTATTAATTATCTATGAAGTATTAATACTAGCTATCTGAGAAAATTTCAATAAGTTAAATGTGTACGGTGGTTGTTGTCTATAAGAGAAGGTGATGTTGAGGGGAAGACTGTTACTCCTAGGTTCTTTGTTTGGTTCAGAAAGAACAGATGAAGAAAAGAACTAATGAGATTGGAGAACTAAATCTGTTGGAGGATGGTTTGACTGTTGGCCAAAAAATGTAATAATGTTCTTGGAATTTCCATTTGCTATTGAAGACAGAATTTAAAGCTTATTATGATCATTTCATTAGCAGAAAATGGATGTCAATTCAAACAAAAGCAAAATTCTAAAGTATTTTAAATGGTCTTTTTATTGAAAAAAAAATAGAGCAAGAATCCTTGCCGTTTTCTCCATTTGAACTTTGCCCAGTTCAAGACCGGGAGTAGAAGTCACAGACTGAGAACTTTTGAGTTCTCATTAATGAAAATTACATGTCCTTTGCATAGTGAAAGATAATCTTTTATTACTTTACATTCCATATACAGATTTAAATGTAAGTGTAACTTAAAATTTGGTTTTAGAAACAGTTTTCTTAAAAAATGTATATAAAAATAAGTACACTTGTAATCCTAGAAGCTATTCACCAAAGAGTCCAAGGCCATGGGAATTCTAGATCTTTCATATAGAATCAAAGGATTATAGAATACAAGGGATGAGAGTAAGATTTAGCTGAATATCTCCTATCAAACATATCAGGCTTTGAGTCTTGGAATCTGATCTGTTTGGAGATTTAAGTTTGAATAACTAGAGTCAGAGAAACAAGCTCAGAAAGGCTGTTAAACACCTTTTATGATTAATCAAGTTTCCCACCTCCAAATCCAAGATATGAAAGAGAATATTTTGGCTATTTTCTGGGGAGAAAATAATCTAATGACTGAGTGTTTTTAACAGGAGCCTGAGCACGGAGGAAAAGAATGACTGGAGCCACAATTCTCATTACTTATAATCGTAAGGAAATAGACTATATTCTGAAGTGAAAGCTTAATGTCTATGTGACCTAGCATGAATGCTATAGTAGCAATATATGTGTATTCATTGAAGAATCAGTTTCCTGTTCCCTACCCAAATATTCAAAAAGTCATGGGATAAATATAAAAGGTATTATTACATAGTTTGGGCTACCATAATTGAAAATATGGGTCAAGATAAGTTGTTTTCAGGGAAATTTCTATAAGAGGCTAGAGATTAAGTATTTTAAGTCTATCAATTATTGTGTAACCCAAAATATACTTTTTGACCAAATTGGTTAAATGTTAATTTAATTCACAAGTTCCTAATAAGTGCTTACCTGCCCAGACCTGAAAATCACTATATTATGAATGTTTGATAAATATATGTAATAACAAAAAACAGTCAAAATTATAGTCATCTATCATGGTAATTTGCCTAAGAGTTATAAGTTTGATGTTCTGTATTTGCTAGTTTCTATTCTCATTCTTCCTGAGAACTTTTTAAGAGTAGAATTAATCCTGTAAAGAAAAAGCACAGGAAATACACATCCCAGCAACAAAACACATCTGTCTAGTCAACATTTCACTTGGATTATCTGAAGCTGATACCTTGTTTCTGGAATTCAGACATCTGATATATAATTATGGAGAGGCAGAGACATCGATCACTCTCTGCATAGTATTTAATACTGCTACACTTTTCTAGATAACTGACTGCTTTAAAAGGCTATGAAGAAAATGAACTGAAGCTGAAAACAGTAAACTCAAGGTCTGACAGTTCCATGGGATGAATTATGTTTTCTCAAATTTCTCTCTTTCAGGTCAAACTCAGAAGTTATCTGCGAAGTACTAGAAAATGTCAAATTTTAAATTTCACTGCTTTAAATATCTGGGACCCTGATTTTAATGTGTGGAATTAAAGTGTTGAAGTTTATATGCTGTGATTCCTCATACCTTTAAGACAGATAAACAATAGTTAAATAATGACCTGGATTTAGCATTGCTATTAATTAGTTGTAATATTTTATATAGATTCAAAAACTGTTTTAGTTACATTTTATTTAAAGTGTCTTTATCACAAGTGTCATTATATAGATATAGATATAGATATAGATATAGATATAGATATAGATATAGATATAGATATAGATAGATAGATAGATAGATAGATAGATAGATAGATAGATTGATAGATATTTGACTGGCCAATAAGGATGGTATTTTATTTTATATGCAATATTTATCCAAAAAAATTGGGGTATTTTTTAATTTGTTGTTTGCATACTTATTTACAAAACTCATTTTTCAGCTCTCTTTCACATTTAAATCTACAGTGGTAAGTGCGTTGTCATGCTTTTCTAAAGACCTTTTACTTCCCTATAAAGGAATTTAAGTGGAGTAATCACATAAGAGGAAACACAATGCCCCAACTAGACAACATAAACTACCATTTAGAACACTCAGTATCAGGAATGGATGAGTAACATATTGCTGAGTTTTGTCTAAAGAGTTCCCATAAAAAGCCCTAAACATTATAGGCCATTGCCACTACTATAAGTTACCCTCTGTAATATGACAAAAAGGGCTCATTCTGTCATCAAACATGGATAAATTAATCTGGTGTTCCACTAGAAGCTTGGCCTCTACTGACTAATATTTACAGTATTGTGCGATACTACACATGCTACTGGAAGAGAAATATAATGATCAGCCTTACCTAGCTGAAAAGCATGTGACCTACAACACTGTCTTTTCTGGAAGATATTCTGAATCAATGGTGACATAAACAGAGTAACCAACCACTTTTTGGGTAGATGTAGGGCCCAATCCATCAGCTAGAATCAACATTTGATACTTTTAATGAGGAGAAGAACTTGAGACTAGCTAGGTCATGGGCCCTAGGAGAAAACTTACTACTATGCTGCTAAATGCATTTAGCAGTAAAATAACCCCTAATGACCTTGTTATACTTACAGATTATTACTTCACTCAATACTCACCAGAGAAGGAACTTGCAGTAAATGCTAACTGACACAGAAATCCACAACTAGGACATGAAAAAACAGTGTTAGACCATGAAAATTCAGTCCTAAATGGAATATTTGTATTAAAATCATCCCTGAAGTGCTCAAGATTTTATAGGGATGAGGAGGCCAAAAGATTGTAAAAGCCAGAGATGGTGGATGATTACAAGGAAACAGACTATCCCAAAAATACATTGGGTCTGATGTACATCAGAGCTCACAGAAACTGTGACAGCAGACACAAGACTCACCTGAATTCAAGCCCCCAAAAAAATCATAAAAAGAGAAGGAAGAACAGACAAGAAAATGTTGGCAACTGATAGCACCTAGGAAGGAAAAAATTGGTTTTCTTAAATGGAGTGATATTACATCTTTCAAAAAGCTCACTCGCAGGTTCATAATTGGTTAGAATTTTTTTATAGTTTAGGATCATGCGCCTAATGCATATTATTGCCCTCAGTGAACTAGGCACTTCTCCATAAATTAACAATCAAGACAAAACCCCTAGCATCATGTCTACAGGCCAGTCTGATCTCTTAGCTGACTTCTGGAAGGATTCTAGGCTATGTCATATTACTCATTAAAGCTAACTAGAACAGTGAGTTTTAAAATAAATTATAATAGAAAAGACAAAGAAACCTCACTGAAAATATTCATGGAGGTGAACAATGTATTCCAGTAATTAACCTCTCCCTAAAATTAATGGTTTTGTGAATAATTAAAGTAAAAATGTCAAATATTTATATATATGGAAGCAGAAGTATATATGTACATAAGTATAAACAACAATAACACACAACACACACACACACACACACACACACACACACACACACACACACAC